>WEIV01005719.1:0-29305 GCA_013390005.1 Calyptomena viridis | reverse complement strand
GCATAGGGAAGACAAATATGGGATATAAAGTCACCCCAAGACATTGTGTATCAAGGAAAACAAGTCCTTGGAAAAGAACTGCAGAAGTACAATAACAGTCCTAGCCATTCGCAGTGGGTAGAAGGAGAGAGATGTTGAAACATGAAAGTCATTGAAGATAAGAAAACTTTTAGCCTCATACAACATAATGTGACAGGCTACAGATTTATTAAAATTAGTGAGATAACCAGAATAAGTGAAGTGTTTAATGTCAATATTCTCTATTGATACATGAGACAAGTATGGATGTGAAGAAGGCCAGAAAGAAAAAACTGTTTAAGATGAAATAATAAGTCTGAATTAAGAAATTAGTTTTTTAAAATGTATAGACAGTATGTAGATAAAAGTATAATTTTGACAACAACTGTTACTGGATGAAATAGAAAGATAGTCAACTTCTGTAAATGCACTGTCCTAACTTGGCGTGCATGCCAATGCAAAGTATATTAAAACTAATGACATTAACGGTGTCATAAAGACTAAGTGAAACTGGGACTTGTCAATCTTTAGTTCTAGGATAGCTTTGAAACACAAAATTACAAAGGGAATTTTATTTTTAATTTCAAGTCAACAATTTATTTTATTAATATTTTTTCTTATAAATTGGATTCATCCTTGCATAAGATTTAATGATTTAAAATTTTATATCAAAGACCGTAACACTGTAGAATTACAACATAATTTAGACTACAGAAAAGAAAGCGTCTGTCATCAATTAGATTATATTTATTTAACATAAAGATGTAGTGGAGTTATAGGTGAAGTTTTAAGTCTAAATGAGGAAATAAGGCTTATTCTTTGATTTTTTTCCTTGAGCACAAAGAAAATCTATTGCAAAAAAATAATCACATATTTTCTTCTGAGCACCTCTAAATCCCAAAGTATGTTGTCTTTTGACAATGGATGAGCAAACTTTTCAACTTGACAGAAGAGGTAATTGCATCTGTGTTCTATCCATATAGTGTTGTACTTTATGAATAGCAAAATACATATTAATTCTATTTTTTTTGCTATCGCAAAGTGCATAGAGATATCATGAAGACAACAGACTTCTGTATGTTGAGCTGCACTTTGAGTAACAGCTATGTACTTAACTACCTATATTATTTTACTGTTCCTTTCATTTGACTGATTCCTCCAGGCACAACCCCAACATAAATATTAACTGTTATTACTGTATATAAAAGATAGAGTGATAGTGATGAGAATTAATAGATGTATCTATACATAGCATTCTACTTGGAAGTCTCCAGAGTTCAATGCAGAAATGCAGCTACCTCAGTGGTGAAACTCAACAGCTGATTAAATAGAAAAATGATTTAAATGGGAATTAAATATTATACACAATTGAAAGAGCAAGTAGGTGGAACTACAGGCCAATCAATGGTATTGTTCAGGTATTCTAGCAAAAAAGGGCAAACTATTAGATTTTATTGACATTGTGCTTTTCCTTTTTGTTTCACCCCAGCTTTCAACCAAACCATATTCAGCTGCTTGCTCACTTCCCCTGCAGCAGAATTGGGGAAGAATTGGAAGGGTACAAGGTAGAAAACTCGTGGATTGAGATCAAGACAGTTTCATGGCTGAGCTTTGCAAGTGAAGATATGGGAAAGGCTCTACCCACGTTTCCTACAAATGCGCTGATGACTAAAAAGGCCTATGCAGGATAGACAAGTCTGAGTACAAAAGGCACAGCAGAAAGTCTCCTTAGGCAGTTTTGGCAAGGCATGGTTCTTTCTGAGTTGTCCTTTTTTCTCAAGACTAATTCTACATGAATTTTCAAAGGAGGCAGCAGCGTTATAGATGGTGTGTCTCCATGTCTTCTGATTTGAGGCCAGAGTAGACCACTGATGGTGGTCAATATAGCCAAACCTGAGGTGTTGTTTCAGGGAGTCCTTGTATCTCCTCTTTGGGGCTTCTCTATTGCAGCAGCCGGTGGCGAGTTCACCATAAAGCACAATCTTAGGGAGGCATTGATCCTCCATTCTGGAAACGTGCCCTGCCCAGCGCAGTTACATTCTCAACAGCATGGCCTCAATACTGGTGACCCCTGCCTGTTCAAGGACAGTAACGTTAGTCATGTAGTCAGTCCGGTAGATNCACGGACAAGGTAATTCAGAGTCTTAGGGTGGGCCCTCAGTCATCTTAAGTTAAACAAGTTACCATCAGATATCAGATGTAAATACCCTTATCTTCATCGAGATCTGCTGTGGCCCTTTGGAGCATCATGCTGAAGAAGATTGTGAATAGGGTTGATGCAAGAATGCAACCTTGTTTCACACCATTGGTTATTGGGAAGGGCTCAGAAAGTATATCACCATATCTGACTTGGCCATGCTGATCCTCATGTAACATGATAATCATTTTGAGGAATTTGGGAGGACATCCTAATCATTCTAAGATCTGCCACAGGCCTTTTCTGCTCACAGTGTCAAAACCCTTGGTGAGATCAATAAAAGTTACATAGAGTCCTTTGCTCTGTTCCCTACACTTCTCTTGCAATTGTCTCCAAACAAATACCATATCTGTTGTACTCCTATTGGCTCTAAAACCACATTGGCGTTCAGGTAGAAGTTCTTCTGAGATAGCTGATACTAGTCTGCTAAAAAGAATTCTTGCAAGAATTTTGCCAGCAGTAGAGAGCAAAGTAATGCCTTGATAATTTGAGCAGTCTGATTTTTCTCCTTTCTTCTTATACTGAATGATAATAACTGCATCACAAAGATCTGATGGTAGTTGGCCTTTTTCCCAGCAACACACAAGCTCGTGAAATTTAGCATGGAGTGCTTTGCCTCCATACTTCCAGACTTTGGGTGGGATTCCATCAATCCCAGCTGCCTTGCCAGTTTTCACCTATTGTATGGCCTTAAGAGTCTCTCCCATAGTAGGAGCTATATCGAATTCATTTTTAACTGGTTGTTGTAACGTGCTTACAGCAAGACAGTTTAATAGGGAAAGAAAAAAAAGCTGTGCACACTGTGAGTCTGAAACCCTGTTAAAATCACTGAAGGACTTTTGTCCACTCTAGCAAACTGTGGAATGCGACAATTGCTCATCCCACCCTGAATATGCCTACTAATTTGTACAGATGGAAACTTGATTAAAGAGGTACTAATGTCTAATTATCCCAGGAGTAGAATGTATCTTCAAGTGTGAGAGACTGGAATGCTAATGGCTCAGACAATCAAAGTACAAGCTGATGATGTACAGAGTAACCACCCAGGTGCGTGCACACCTCAAACTACTAGCTGGATATGGAAAAAGATAAGGGAAGAGGCAAATCCCACGAGGCAGGGTGGTATTTCTTAGTCCTTAGTCAAATGACTCAGCTGTGATAACTCCCCTCTGGGGAAGCACCGGGACAATTCACACATAGCCTGAAGACATTCATCTCTGCTGATGGGCCACAATGAGCCATAATGGACTCAACTCTGCTGATATAACAGGAAGCTGTAAAATCTTAGAAGGTGTCACAAACTCATTAAATGTAGCATAATACAGTATCACATCATCCAGTTTAAAACTCACCACCCCAGAGGAGGTATGGGATGCGTTCCCACCTGCCCTAAGCATAGTAAAACCCACACAGGCTTCTTCTCTCACCAACCTAGGCTTCCCTCAATGGATCCAGACTGCAACCATCCCTTTGAAAAGACTGGGACTCTTACCACTGAGAAGACCACAAGAAGAGGATCAGTGAGATGCCATGGGAATCCATGGGATGGTGATATTTTTTTCTACTTAATCTGTCTCTCTGTGACTCTCTTTCCTCCTCTCTCTCTTTTTTCTCTTTCTATCTCTACCTCACATCTACTGTTTAATTAAAAATCTATACTATTGACTTTGGCATGTGGTCTCATTTGCACCTTAATTTGGGCAGAGGCATCTCTCTAATAATTTCAAGAACTGGATCATAACACACACAAGAAAAGCAAATCAAAGAATTAATTTACTGTTTCCCGTGAATAGACTGGTGTTCAGCCATCTCCAAAAGAGCAGGGCCCGTCACACAAAACATTTACTTGGGAAAACAAATGCCATCACCCCAAAATGTCCCTCCTTCCTTCTTCTTCCCCCCACTTTATATACTGAGCATGATGTCATATGGTGTGGAATATCCCTTTGGTCAGCTGGGGTTATATGTCCTGGCTGTGTCTCCTCCCAGCCTTCCATGCACCCTCAACTTCCTTGCCAGCGTGACAATATGAAAAGCAGAAAAGGCTTTGGATTTGTGTAAGCACTGCTCAGCAACAACAAAAAATCTCTGTATTAACAACTCTGTGCTCAGCACAAATCCAAAACACAGCCCTGTACTAGCCATTGTGAAGAAAATTCACTCTACCCCAGCTGAAAACAGAACACCTATGTAGGCATCAAAAGAAAAAGGCACTTGCCGATTAAGTCTCTTTGCTTCAGTTTGACTCAGATACAGGACAGTATTTTTAAATACCTGTATCACTGTTGGTAAATTACACTTTATATATACTGTCTCCCTATAAAAAATTAAAAACATTTCATCACTTAATAATTTGACTTAAACACATATTTGGGTAAGAAGGTGAAAGTTTTTTGTTTCTTGCTATTGGTTTTTTAAAAAGACTTTAACAAATGTCATTCTGAATTTCCCCTGAAATTGTTTTCAGTTTGTGGCTTACACAAGCAGAACAAGAATAGTAAGTTTCAGTTGTATAGATATAACTGGGTAGTTCAGCAGTGGTGTAGTTACCAACTGCATCAGTAACAGTGCCATCTTGTAGAACACTGAGAACAAGATCAGAAGATGGAAAATACACAGTAAAAAAGAAAATGTTGTGCTATTAAGTAATGTGTGATCAGACCAACAAGGCCAATACCTTGATCAGAATCTGCTATTGACCACTCAACCAGGATGGAGAAGGGAATGAATTATTCTACAAGCAGCTGGTGGATGTTTCAAAATTGCCAACCCTTGTTCTTGTGGGTGGCTTTAACCTGCTGGATGTCTTCTGAGAACTCAACACAGTGGAGAAGAGGAAGTCTAGGAAGTTCTTGGAGTGCATGGAGGATAACTTCCTGTTGCAGCTGATAAATGAAGCTACCAGGAGGGGGGCCCTGCTAGACATTCTGCTTACAAACAGAGAAGGTGTAAAGAAAGATAACACAGGTACCCCCAAAACGCCAGGCAGTGGAAGGACTTAGGAAAAATTTATTTTCCAGAGGTGAGAACACTGGCTAATGGCCTGTGTGCACGCCAGACATGAAAGAATGCAAAAACCTTTTGCTCTACAAGCCTTCTTTATAGCCTGCATCCCCCAACTTGCAGGGATTCTAAGGTTGTCTGTGAAACAGTTATCTTTTTCAGGGAGTAAGCTCTTCTAAAAGGCTGAAGAGGGAAAGAAATCTGAGCCTAAGCTTCTCAGCTCCCAAAGGTCTCTTGAACAAAAAGAGAAGAAATCCTTAAATCAGCCTATCTCCTTGCCATCTCTTGAGCAAGGTCCGCTCATCCCCTACAGAAGGGCTGGTGGGAGATGTGGTGGTTGGAGGTCATCTGGGGTACAGTGACCATGAAATGATGGAGTTTTCAATATTCAGTGCAGTAAGGAAGGGTATCAACGAGACTTCTACTCTGGACTTCTAAATGGCAGACTTCAGCCTATTCACGAGGATGGTTCAGAGAATACCTTGGGAAACAGCACTTAAAAAAAAAGGGGTCCAGGAAGTATTGACATACTTCAAGAAAGAAATCTTGAAGATGCAGGAGCAGGCTGTCCCAATGTACTGAAAGGGGAGTGGGCAGGCAAGATGACCAGCCTGGTTGTACAGGGAGTTTTTGCAGAACCTTAAGGAAAAAAAGAGTCTATCACCTTTGGAGAAAAAGGCAGCAACTCATGAAGTGTTTAAGAACATCATTAGGGCATATAAGAAGTAAATTAGAGAGGCAAGAGCACAGTTTGAACTTAATCTGGCCACTTCCATTAAGGATAACAAAACGTTTTTATAAATACATCAGTAGCTAAAGGAGGGGTAAGCAAAACCTCAATTCTTTGTTGAACACATGGGGGAACATAGTTACCAAAACCAAAGAAAAGGTCCTTAAGACATTTTCTGCCTCCATTTTCAACAATAAGACATGTCATCCTCAGGATAACTGGATGAGCTGGTAGACAGGGAGCCAAATAGCCCCTCTGTAATCCAAGAGGAAGTAGTTAGTGACCTGCTGAGCCATGTGGATCCTCACAAGTGTTGGTGGGTTTCGTGGGGCTTTGTGCAGGGGAGAAAATAATTCTGGATCCTGAGGCAAATCAATACAATTTTCAGAAGCTGTTTATTGTTTATCACGCAGTTACTTTTATCCACTTTTTTCTCCACACTTATAAATACACTCTTTGTAATTGGTTACATACAGCAGTGCACACATTTCTACTTGTACCTAATTGGTGCCTCACTGCTCAAGCAAGTTGACCTTCACTACTGCTAAAAATGTACCTTTATCTTGACTAGCTCCTACCTCCTACACTGCCTGAGCTTGCAGCTGCTTTCTTGTTATTGAGCTTTTCTCATTCTTTTACCCTTACAGTCCTACATAGGCCTAGTTTGGAGGTTCACATGTCCCTTTTCCTCCAAATACATTCCTACTCACAAGTCTGAGAACAAATGGAATCCATACAAAGGTGATGAGGGAGTTAGTGGAAGAATTTACCAAGGCACTCTCTATCATTTATTGTCAGTCTTGGCTCATCAAGGTGGTCCCAGACTGAAAGTTGGCCAATGTGATGTCCATCCACAATAAGGGCCAGAAAGAAGACTTGGGAAACTACAGGCCTGTCAGCCTGATCTCAGTGCCCGGAGAAATTATGGAGCAAATCATCTTGAGTGTGATCACACAGCACCTACAGAACAGATGGGGGATCAGACCCAGTCAGCATGGATTTAGGAGAGGCAGGTCCTGCCTGACGACCCACTATTGCCTTGTCCATGAGAGGAAGGCTGTGGATGTAGTCTACCTAAACTTCAGCAAAGCCTTTGACACCATCCCACACAGCATACTCCTGAAAAAGATGGCAGCCCAAGGCTTGGACAGGTGCACTCTGTGCTGGGTTAAGAACTGACTGGATGGCCATGCCATGAGGGTGGTAGTGAATGGTGCTGCATCCAGTTGGTGACCAATCACGAGTGATGTTCCCCAGAGATCAGTGTTGGGCCCAGTCCTGTTTAATATCCTTATTGATGATCTGGGTATTAAGTCTACCATTAGCAAATTTGCAGATGACACCAAGTTGCGGGTGAGTGCTGATCTGCTGAAGGGCAGGAGGGCTCTGCAGAGGGACCTGGACAGGCTGGATAGATGGGCTGAATCCAACGGCATGAGGTTCAACAAGGCTAAGTGTCAGGTCCTGCACTTTGGCCACAACAACCCTCTGCAGCATTACAAGCAGGAAACAGAGTGGCTGGAGGGCAGCCAAGCAGAAAGAGACCTGGTGGTACTGATTGACAATAGGATGAACATGAGCCAGCAGTGTGCCCAAGTGGCCAAGAAGGCCAACGCAATACTGGCCTGTATCAGGAATAGGGTGGCCAACGAGACCAGGGAAGTGATTCTTCCGCTGTAGTCAGCACTGGTTAGGCCACACCTCAAGTACTGTGTCTAGTTCTGGGCCACTCAATTTAGGAAGGATGTCAACTAAACTATAGCACTAATTACCATGTCCAGTTGTTTCGTGAACACTTCCACAGACAGTGACTACACCACTTCCTTGGATAGCCCGTTCCAATGTTTAACTACCCTTCCATAGAATCATAGAATTATTTAGATTGGAAAAGACCTTTATGATCATCACATCCAACCTTTAAACTTTAGTTTAAACTTTCAACTAACACTGCCACATCCACCACTAGGTCACATCCCAAAGCACCACTTCTACACGCCTTCTAAATACCTCCAGGGACAGTGAGTCAACTTCTTCCCTGGGAAGCCTATTCTAGTGCTTGATAACCCTTTCAGTAAAGAAACTCTACCTGATGTCTAACCTGAACCTACTCTTGCACAGCTTGAGGCTATTTTCTCTTGTGCTGTCTCCAGCTGCCTAGGAGAAGGAACTGAACCCCACCTTGCTGCAACTTCCTTTCAAGTTTTCTCCAGACTAAACAACCTCAGTCACTCCTTATATGACTGGCTCTCTAGACCCTTTGTTAGCTTTGTTGCCCTTCTCAGGACTCACTCCAGCACCTCAATGTTTCTCTTGAAGTGAGAGGCCCAAAACCAAACACAATATTTAGTTGTGGCCTCACCAGTGCTGAGTACAGAGGGACAATCACAGTCCTGGTCCTGCTGTCCGCACTCTTTTTGACACAGGCCAGGATGCCACTGACCTTCTTGGCCACCTAGGCATCTTTTCAGCCACTCTTCCCCCAGCCTGTAGCACTGCATGGAGTTGTTGTGATCCAAATGCAGGACCCAGCACTTTGCCTTATTAAACCTCATACCGTTGGCCTCAGCTCATCAATCAAACCTGTCCAGATCTGACAAAAATGTACTAATTCCACTAAAAGATGCTTTCTGATGGGCATGTAAGTACAGTGTGCTGTGGTATAATGAACAGTTCAGAAGCTAAGTGTAATCAAACTATCTTTAGAGTGAAAAGTAGTCTTGTTCTTGTCATGTGACTGAGGCAGAATTTCTTGACAACCTTATTACTGACTTCTGAGATTCTTCCAACAACACAGAGTGACAATTCTTGTAGTGCTACAGGACATTTCGCAAGTAATTGAACAATGGGAATAGGACAAATCATGGCTTGGGCTTTTCTTTCACATTCTGGAATAAAGTTTTCACTCAAAGGATAAATAACATTGGTAATTCCAGAAAAAATCCCCAACGCTATAAAACTGTTTCTCTGCTGTCAACTGTCTGCTGTTTGTTGGCTGGTTTGTTTTTTGATCAGCAACATCATGACAGGAGATAAAACCTTCATTCTTCATGGCCAGAAAAAGGCCATTGCAGCAAGACACAATAAGATTCATCTTACCTAAATTTAGCCTTCACATAATGTCAGAATTGCAAATATATCTTCATTAAGATCAGACATATCAGTAAACTCTTTGTATTAGTTTCTAGCACGAAGCATTTAGTGACTCAGCTGCGACAACACTATAGTTAAAAGATGCAAACAATTATATACTTTAAATTTGGGCCTGGCTGCCCTAAGTATCCAGCTGTTAGATGAAGTTTGCATTAATAAAATGTTTGTTCTTGTCCAAGGGCTTTCTGAGTAGCCTGTATAAAAAACTCCGGAAAAATGAAAAGTAGATTTGTTCCTAGCAGGCAGGAAGGAAGTTGTCAGGCAGGAAGAGGATATGGACCTGTTTGCATGCAAGGGTCAGTATTTGGTTGCTGGATATTTCCTCTGTGTCCACACGACAAGAAAACTCTTAGTTTCCTGGACTGGACAAATAGCAGGAAAGGGTGTGAGAGTTATTGAATGTCATTATCATCTTACAGTCTCATCAGTGAGGAAGGCTGCTTAACAAAACCAATAGCAAAGAACTGAATTTCTGGACCAGATATAAGCAGCTGAAATTAAGGGGTTCTTATTTCATTTGCTTAAATTAATTTTGTTAACATGCTCTGCCATTCTTTTCTATAAATTCATTAGTTTTTGCCAGCTCTTTATTCATCAAATGACTTAAACGGGATATGGAATATAACTGCAGAATTGGAAAATATCTACAGAAACAAACTTTAATGACTCTGTTCCAAGCAGAGATGCAAAAGACTTCAAAAGCCAACATTTTTAGGAAGCAGTCTCTTTGGAACTCTTTCTTTTGTTGCTTTGGGGTTTTCTAAACTAAAACTGCTAAGACATTGAAGACTGGCAGACATCTACTCCATTTGATTGTTTGTGTGATCATAAGCTCACCAGCCAAAAAATAAACCAGCTTGATCCTGGAAATATTCAATCTGATGTTAAATACTTACAAACTTGACTCATTCCACTTAGGCCAGAGAAGTTATTTGTTCTAGTCAAAATTTTCTTGTGCTTGCAGAAAAGGTCATATGATTAAAACTATAAGTCAAGTAATGAAATTGTTCCTCACTATTAATTTAATTGTGAAAATAATATTTTACAGAATTTGGTTCACAGACCTTTAGTTTACCCTTTTCAAAAACTTAATCTTTTTTACATACGTATTAACAGAACACATTCAGCTGTAAAATACAGACTCTAAATTGTACAGAATTGGTTCGTAGTGCAAATCATCAAAGAAGAAACCCAAAGCAGTCCAGGTCTTGTACTTTACTTTCCAAACACACCAACTATGAATGCTGGGAATATATAGTAACATGAAGTTATAAATCTGAGTTGAATTACTGTATTCAAAAGACAATGCAAGGTAATATCTATTTTGTAACATTTAAGTAAAAATTTGATATGACTTAGTAGAACACATTTCCTTGTGCTACTGAAGAGATGTTTGTATTTAGTGAATGCTAAATTAGAAATTCTGGATGGAGCTGATTGTAGACCACATAATGTACCCCATAAATGCATTTTCTCACCCACACATGTACGTGTATTTATTGCACTAATCTGCATAAAGGCAAACGGACTTCAGAAAGTTGCAGGAGGGGTTATTTATCTACAGCAGATGAGGCACAGCAGAAACATGATGAATTGATTTGTAGGCCCTGGACTGCAGGGACATAAATAAAGTATCCTTTGGGCTACACTGGGAATCTAGTTCAAAAAAAAAGGAAAAAAAAAAAAGAGAAAAGAATGATGGAACAAAATTTATTCCTTTCTTTGTCATTTGGTGAAGAATTTTTTTCAACACATACCATTTAACTGAGAAATGTTCCTGTGCAGCCATAACTTTTAATGTGTACAGTATGATAAACATTGCATTTGCACCACTTCATCACTTCCATCACTACTGCAACAACAAGCAAGTTTTCTTCAGTTATTTTATATTAATTAGTCTGAAGTCACATGTAGTTACATGTATGGCCAGTATCATTTATATTCTTTGGCAATCCTAAATATTGATAACATGATATGTGATGGAATTACGTCATGGGGTGGTATTAAAAAGATATCTATGTTATTCTATTTTATTATTAATACCATAGTATGATAATGTGTCCCTTTGTGCCACAGATATACAAGATGAGCCAGTTAATAAGAATTTAATTTATGGCACAAATCTTTCATAGCATAGAAATTCCCTAAACCTCATCATACTTAATTGCTATATTTGGGACAAATTAACTGTGTCCTTAGATTAACAGACAGAAAAAGCTAAGATAAGTAAATTAGATACATGGTACTTTCTACGAGAATGCTATAGCACAAGTGTTGTTTCATTCAGGTGTAAATTGCCATGAGGAGAATTAGTCTTTAAGTCTTTTAGAGAAAAGAGAGAATCTGAGAATGGAGAGGAAACTTATTCCTCTTTTATATCTACCATCTTAAATCATATCTCAGCCATATTTCCTTCCCAGCCTTACAAGTCCAGTGGATAAACAGAAGATCTGGTATATCAAAGAGACAGTAGTTGAACGCAATCATTGCAATTTTAAACTTACACATGCTTCCTTTCAATGCTGATAGTGTCCAAAGCATCAGAGCATAATGTTATCTTGACTGCTACTCTGAAAATTTAATGTGGCTTTTGCATACTGGCCTGATAGGAAAGAATATAGTACGTATGAGAATGATTCTTCCCACTCAGTTTTGAAAAAATTGCAACTGATAAAAATGAAGATAACCCTTGCAGCTAGCCCTGAACCTTAGGAAAGTGACATAAATCACATAAATTTTTGTTATGTTCTGACTTATCTTAAGTAGAGTGGCAACTGTGTCTTTCCAGACTAAGTTGTGATCACAGTGATTATATGAACTCTTCCTTGGGCTTAAGAACAATGGCTGAGTAAGAAGGAAAAGCACACAAAAAAGCAAACCCAAAACATCTTAAAAGTAAAAAAGATTGGCACATATTTACATAGGCTGAAGAGAACAGTACCAGCACAGGATTTTGAAAAAGAGGAAAGTCAACCACATTATAGAACAAAGTTTTGCAGACCAAAAGAGGAAAAACTTTGCCTTCTGGAAAAAAATATTAACTCTCTGCAGGAAATGAGTAAGTCATGGCCCTTTTTTTTTTCCCAGGGCTGTACCTTGAACTTTATGAATCTCATTTGTTCTGAGTTGTGAGCAAAATCCTAGGTTTGTTACCAATATCACAACATTCTAATTCTGATCACTAAAAAAAAATAAATTCTAGAGCAGTGAAAAAACTGAGTTTTGTTTATATAGGTTATGTGACTACCCATTAGTTGAGTAAAAAGTTTTGTGCTTGCAATGGACTTTCCCACAAAAATTAAGTCCTCATTCTGTCTCTGTCCTTCTTTTCATAAAGTAAAGCATCTAATTGTTTCTATTCTGCTGATGAAGAAACTGAAACAGAGACTTCTTTTACGAAAGTATAGGCATGTTAAAAATCGGAAACCAGGCTGAGAACCCAAGTTCCCTTATTTCTAATAAAACAGTCTATCCAGTGGGCCATGTTTCTTCCTATAGTTGACACTCTACGCAGCTGCTACATAATGTCATTTGGGGTTTTATTTTTTTATCAGTTTGCACGCCATCTGTCCTGTGGGTAAAAAACAAGAACCTATTTAAACATTCCTCTCCACTGATCTCTTTCCTTCCTTCCGTCTGCCAATAGGCTGGGGAAAAGAATGGTTTTTTAGATTACAGTTTGCATAGATCTATGGATAGACATATAACTAAAGACAATATCACCTAAGAATTCCGAAACCACTTAAAAAAATGCCTTTTTCACCTTTTTCAAGAAAAATACTGTCAGGTTAGGAAACCAATCATGACACTCCTGATCTCCTGGGTGGGAAGGTATTGAAGCTATTGCATAATATCACCTTGTTATATAGGTATTCATGAAATATGCAACTCTCTTCCTCTTCTTCCTCCCTCTCTTTCTCCCTGTCCTTCTCTCTCTCTGCATTACCCTTCCTCTCCCTCTCAGTAACCATATTTACTTTATTGAGTCAATGGACTGGGCAAAAGATGTACAAAATAACTATTAAATCACAAATGTCTGTCCCCTTGCCACTGCAGGATATACCTGTAATGCCCAGATAGCAAATATATCTGGTATTACAAAGAAGCTAAAATTAATCTTGGGCCCTTTTCAGACAAGATCTGAGAATTCTTAGTGTGATAATTTGTATATCATCACCCAACTGCCCATCTTCTGTTTCAGAAGAAGATTTGGGACTGAAAATGTTAATAAAAGGAGACACATGTCCACGCCTTAGCATGGCCACCAGAGAAAATAGTTTAAATGAGCACAAACTGAGTTTTTCGCTAACTCTTCTATAAGGCTGTAAGCTATAGTAAAAAACAGAGCAGTCATTTGTGGGTAAAATCTTACAGTAGTGCAGAAAGAACTGCCAGAGCCCATCTGTTGAAGATCTTCATCATATGCTTTGGGTTTATGCTTTCTCCTGCTGTGTATAGGCAGCTCTAAGTAGATTGAGGAAAGGTGAATAATATTTCAGTGGAGGCCAAAGACAGTCATAAGGCAGATGCAAGGTACAAATCTTGGTGCATACTAAAGGTGGATTAGGTGCAGCCCAATGTGTTGCAGGAGCAGGGTTTACAAAATTTACAGGTACTCAGTACTTTAAAGAGTACAGGTAAATGGGTGCAACCAAAAGGAAGAGCTGTTTTATCTGAATATTTTTATAGAGGCTATGAAGGTGCTCTGACCTGTTGATCCTGGACATCTCTTGGGAGCTATTGATGTAACAGATTTCCCTTTGTTTTATCAAGATAATAAGTTTTTAAGTACATCTTTGTCCAAGAACTGTCTTCTACTTTGGAATTTGTTCTTTGCTTTTATTGGAAATCAGCTTTTGTCAGATACCTGGGAAAACCTGGATTTCTACAAGGATTTTAATTTAAAATGTGTTTAAATGTTTACATTTAAAGAAGGAAAAAAGGGTTCTACATGTTCTGAGTATGTTTAAATTAGTCATCTTCTGAAAGACCATTTAGGTTGAATGATTGATAAACTGTTATTGACCCATGCTTGGTAGAGGTTTACATTGTCAGTGACTGATTTTCAGGTAACTAAACCCCTACAAGTTGTATTGACTTTAACTGTCTCTCTGACTAGTCAAATGTTCTGTAAGCCCTACTCCCATGATACATTAGACCAGTGTATTTTTAAAATTGGTCTTGTGATAAGCAGACAAATCATTCTTCTTGGCACATATCAAATCCTCATGAATCTTGATTTCCCTCAGGAAACATGTAACTCATGTTAAGAGTTCTCACATATTCTGTAGCAGTGGGAATATGGAGTGACTCTTTGGACTTCTGACTTCTAAATTTTTTTCATTAAGGGGAAAGAGAAATTCTGGTTTCCCTCAAATATAACATAATGCACACCAAAAATATCTTTCAGCTATTGCTGAAAAAAAACAGTACTAAGGAGCAAGATAATTAATATCGTTGTGAATTAGAAAACATCAGTTACTCCAGTTTATCATATTCACTTTTAACTGACTGTGTGATATGCCAGACCTAAGAGAAATACCCATTGTTCAGAGTTATGTAAATAATTTTTTTGTTTTCTGAGCACATATTTGACTGTAATGTCCTAAGTTACAGATTCAGATTTCTTCTGGCAAGCAGATACAATTTATTTATTATATCCTTGAATTCAAAAAGAAACATCATGTATGATGAGAACTTTTCAGAGCTTATGAGACAGTCTGTGATTCTTTTCTGGCTTTTGCAAATACTCTTAGTTGTGAGCAGCAGCCACCATGAACATTTAAAAGGAAGTAAAATGGAAATTCAGCTTTTTTGTTGTTGGATATTTTTCACGTATGTTCTCCAATGACTTTGTCTTCACGAAGGTATGTCAATACCTTCAGCCAAACATAAGACTTTTGTCCAACTTGGATGCTGATCTCCAAAGAGAAAACTTTTGGCTGACAAGGAAGAGGATTTAGACTTCACAAACTTTGCTTCTGTGGAGAATTGTACTGGGGAAAACAGTCTAGACATACAAAACCCTTCTTGCCAGGACTGATTTTTCTTCCCAAGCTCTACATGTGGTTTTTCCTCTACTTCCCAGTTTTGAGCCTTTAATCTTCCTTGCAGGTCTGTGCATTATTTTGTGTCTATTTCCATCTTCATCTGAGTACGGCATCTAGGAGACCATGCTTTGTACTATCACACTTTTTGAGAACTTTATACAATATACTTGGTCACTTCTTTAATTTCTTGATTAAATGGGTAAATTTATGTGTTTTCTTCATCTTCAAGGATGAATATGTTGCAGAGGAAACCTCCCAACATAAATTATAACTGAATCATTTCAGTTTAGCTTCTAGAGGCTTGGGTAGTCCTGTGGTTTGCAGGTCAAGATATTAGCACATCCTTAGTATGATAAGAGGTGTACAAACAACTGTGCCCATTCTTTTCAGGGGTGATTCATTTTACAGAGGGGAGGGGATGTTTCCGCTGTCCTTCTGAGGGAATGTACAACAGAAAAGCACATTTAATCACTACGAGAATTTCCATAGTAGTTCTAAGAGTGGAAGTTTCAAGAAGGAATCTGTGTCCCCTGGTTTCCCTGCCTACAACCCTTTATGCTTTATGCTCTTTAGAGGGGAGTGCTAGTACTTTCTAGTTTCTCAGGGTTATTGATTGTAAGAGATTTCTGCTGCCGAAAGCCTTCTCAAGGAAATCTTCTTTCACTTCCAGCTCTCAGATGTTTGGCATAAACTCAAAAAGAGTACGATTCCCCTGCTAATTAGTAGATGGTCCAACATTACTGGTCCTGTTTACTGTGCACCCAATTCTTGATGAACCATTGAATGCAAATGATAACAAAACCACACTGGAGATGTGACAGGGATAACTCCCTCGATGAAGACTTGACAGATATGTAAGGAACTTATAAACATGAAATTTAAAATAATTAAGCTCTTTGATTAAACAAACAATCAATCAAATTGCTCTTTTATTTTATTCTTTCTTTCAAAAACAGAACTTTTAAAACAGCAGCTTATTTGGGATGTTGTATCCTTATCAATAACATACATAGAAGAGCATTTCAACACGGCTAGCTCTTGCAAATTGGAAGGCAACAAATTTTAAAGATTGAGAAAGAAATTCTCATTAAAAAGCACAATGATGCTTAGGCTACCAGCCAATTTTAAGGTGACAGTGCCAAATCTTTTACCTTATTCTAGCACTTTGTTTTTCTGTTCATTCCACATCATGGAGCAACTATAGCAATGTTAAATGGATAAGGCCAGAGCTCGTACAGAAGTGAATGAATTACAATTTACAGCTTGTGGGTCACCTGTCCTATAAATCCCAAGATCTGCTTTGGAGCATAGACAAACAGGAGAGAAAAAGCTAAGGAACATTGTCTTGTAACAGCATTCCTTCCAATAAGGAAGGAGTGGGTAAAAGTAGAGATACAATCAAGCATGGAATCAAGGCATGGAATCAAATTTGTTACTAACTTTTTGGCTGCTGCTAGATAAAAATAGTGACTAGGTGATGAATTTATAATTTTGGCAAGACTTCTTAGGCTATTGTCTGTGTTCACTATGAGCTGTGGCTTCTGTTCTCTTCACAGTGCCTCTCCTACTAAAGGAACATTGTGACTGTGAGGAATCTGCCTAGGAGCCATAAGTCTTTAGAGGTAAGTCTTTTATTGTGTGCTTTTATAAGGAAAACAGAAAATCTGGTCCCTTAACAAAAGCTCCACCCTATTCTAAAGCTATTTCTCAAGCACACAGACTGCATAGGAAGCTGGCTTTAGTTTCAGTGTTTTTTTTTTTCTCGCTTAAACTTAAACAAAATTTAAGATCAGATAACTGATCTTAAGACGTCTATTCTTTTTTTGTTTTCAAAATACTGTATTTTACTTCATTAAATTTTATACCTAAAGTGCTTGTGCAACTGGTCTCTAAAAGAAAATAATAAATCACAATGTCTCTGATCACAGAAAGTGTGAAGAGTTCAGAACAAAAATACTGTACAAAAAGGGAGGAGTACCTTGACTCTGAGAGCCGTTTTACCAACCCCATAATGCTCAAAAACGATAAACTTAATGATGGAAAACGAGGCTGATGTTAGGTGCCATGAACTTTCACACTTAGCACAAAAAACAAAAGGTGTCACTCTTTTTCATTCTGTGTGAACAGTACGGAAAAAGGTAGTAAAGGGCTACTATCAAAATGATGGTTGTAGCAGAAAACATTTGCAATTAAATGATCAGAAAAACAGGTAGCAATGATAATTCATTCAGCTGTGAACTTTAACCAAGGCTTGTGTGATCAGATTTAGGTTTTGAAATATGCCACTGAGAGGGCGCAGACAAGACACAATCTATATCTGTTCTTCTTAGACATTTCTGATTAGGTTAAATTATTGTGTTTGCTGTAGCATCAAGTTTTAAAAAGGGTGTTTTCACACCCAGCTAGATCTAACTGACTTCCAAGCAGACCACATACCTCTCAAGAGAGACAGCCCTGCAGCTATGACAAAGTTGTACTCCCCTAGGGGAGTTCTGCAGATCCAGAGATGAAAGGAAATTAAATATTCAGCCAGAGATATACTAGATCAGAAATGGGATTAAACTGAATATTGTTTTAGTGGGAAGTCTATGGAAAATATTGAAAAAGTTGTTATAATTGGAGAAATATCACTCTTTTGGTGTGCATCCTCCTTTCTTGAGTAATTTTTTTGTTTTGGTAGCTCAGTTGTTTTGAGCCCATTTTGGTCACACTGGTAGAAAATATGTGACTTTGTACTGTCCCCACATTATCTGCAGGGCTAGTGACTAGAAGCATGTCCTCCCCCTTTTTATGGCCTTCTTAGATTTTATTGCCACCAGTTAGAAAAACTGCTAATAAGCCTTAAAATAGTGACCAAACACTAAAAGAAATCCTTATTCTTGTCGATAAACAGAGGAGTGAAAAATTGATCTTTCACTTTGACCACTCTTCCCCTTGAAAGCTTCAGAGATTTTTTGAGACACCTGTGATTTTTGGAAACACAAATCTTTCTTGGTCAGCTTGTATTGACAAAATGCTATTAGAAAAATAATCCCAGGTAATTATAAAAATGTGACTGTGCTGTAGCATTAAGCATTTCTAAATGAATATTCTCTAGCAGTTCTGACACGGTGTTTTCATCTCTAAATGCTGGGCCTGCTTTCAGGGCAAAATAGAGTAAGCAAGGCTATAGCCTGCAGGGGATGCTGTCATGCAAGAATAATTATACTAGGATGGAACAAACAATCAAACTGTAAAGACAGATGTTGTTTGGTTTTGTTTTATGTTAAGGGCTAAGTTTATGTTCCACATTAACAGAAACAGTATCTTTTTGTGAAAGTCTTGGGATACTTTCCAGAACTGATTAAGAACTAAGGCATATACTTTTCAACATGTTTGGATCTCCTATCTGAGAGGATGTCCTGTTTACATTCTGTGCTTTAGCTAAGTAAGTATGCTGCGTAAGTTCTCCAGTGGTAAGGTGAAATAAAAGAGGGGAAGATGGCTTGAAATGGATTTTCGCCAAGTTTGAAAAATGACACTTGCATGACCTCTGTCATCAAACCATTTGGGATTAGTCCTACAAGAGCATATTTTTAATGAGAATAGGCATTCAGAAGGGAGAGCTCTTGGCATCCATGGAATGTATTTCAGGTGGTTTAAAACTTTTTCATATTCTTTTCAGAAAGAAAATAGGGAGCAGCTGATAACATGACTCATAGCCAGTCTCATTTTATCAAATGACCTATGTAGGTAACCAAACACTGATGAATCTAACACTAGCATAAAGCAGCATCTAGGAATAAGAGCACTAATAAAATAAGAGAGATAGATTCTCATTTATATCAGCCTTTTATCACTTAAATTCTTTCTATATGAGAATGGTAGTATACTACAGAGTATTTACATTATTTATATTATTTTATATTATTTTATATCATATTTATTATATGTAACAGAAAATCAAGTTTGCCGTTGTAAGGCTGAAATTAATTTTTTGCATGGGGGTGGCAATTGGTTTTTTGTGGGAGACAGAAAAAACTTGTAATGAAATGGGAAGACAAAGTGGCAAATTCTGAAACCAAAAGAATTTCAATTTTAAACATAGTTAAATCATAGCAGACTAATGGGAAACTACCTAAAGGAATATAATAGTAAATATCATATGTAGTGCTTCTACACACCCACAGCTTAACTGCTGTCAAGATTTGGTAGACTTCCAGGAAAAGGAAAAAATTTAAGGCACTGTTTGATAAAGTGTTATTTTTTAAATGTGTATAGGGAGCTTTTCAACCCTATTCAAAGGATACTGATGGGCACACTTCTGTTCTCACTGTGACCTCCTGAAGCTAACTAAAATTAGCAAATCTTCATTTCACCATCCGAGACTAACCCTATCTCTCTGTATATAGATAGATGTATAGATGCAAATCTTTTAAGAATTTTTATATTAGGAATGGTATCCAGGGCCAAATGCTGGAATTGTTATTCATCTGGGTTTCCACTTGACCTGATGCTTCTCGCATTCACTTTAGTAGCATAGTATCTTAAAAGTCCTTGCTTATAATTGCATGCAAAATGAAGTCCATTGACACAAAACAGTTTGAGGTCTGAATAATGTAAAAAAATAATTTTCCTGGGAATTAGCCCAAAAGAATAGGTGATGCAACTTCTTTGAATAATAACTTCAATGTATCTATTATACATTAAGAGCCTTCCTACTACGACATTCTCATTTATTGCTAATTAAAAATTTTAGAAATCTAGATCTGTCTCAACCTTTATGTGGAACACCTCATGCCTGCCTCTGGGAAAATGAGAATAGTCTTTTGTACATACTATGAGGTCTGCCAGTGTTATGTCTAAAATAGGAGAACTAGTGGCATAATAAAATGTGTTTCAGAACTCTGAAAGCCCTTGATTCTATATTTACATCTCTGAACAAGCTCACTTTGACTCATAGCTCCTTAATTAGAGGCATAGTCGTTTTCTTTTCTGTAGGGCATTTTTTTACCCTCACAATACAAGCATACATTTGGTAACTAATACCAGCAATTAGCCTCATCTGCTATGTAAATGAGTGTAATTGCAATTAAATACTTTAGTGGGCCCGAAGGGAAAACATGCAATCATTACAAAGTAAGTAGGAGTACATGGTAAAGGGACTTTTAGGAGTGCTAGAAGAAGTGCTTTTTCCCTGTGGTGACTATGGTCCTTTACACTGTTAGTCATTTTTTCAGTCGTTTAGAACCTGGTTCAAAGGATAATTTTTCTCTCTTTCACTGAGAGCTGTGAAAACTATAGAATAAAGAATGACATGTTTTATGAAGAAAAGAGAAATTATCTCCAGGATGTTCACAGGATTTTGTGGTGAACATCTCAGCATCAAAAAACAGGATACAAAAAAAAACATTGGGAAGTTCCTGGATTTGGTTTATCGTCAAAGATTTGTTGAAATCAATGGCCATGACAGTTTTACACTAACTAAATAACTGTGTCACTGAATATGCCTGCATTATTCTCTGTCTTCCACCAGAGTTGTCACTAGCATACTGTAGGCAGCCTCTCTGGATGGTATGTGATGGTGTACTAAACACAGCACAGATGTAGCAGCACTGTACTACTGAGCTTAACCCTGATGTTTGAACAAACTGAAAATCTAATTTTGAGTGTGACCTCTAAAAACAAGTACAGATTCATGGTCAAATATAACTCAATAGTGTAAAAATTATTAAAAATTCTCATTTGCATGTCCTTTAGACTTAATTTTGCATCTGAGTTAATAAGTTTCCAGTGCCAAATCCACATTTTGAGATTTAACTATTTATCTCTAATTTCTTCCATTAGCTCAGGGTAATGGAAGTATGTGTTAAATCTGAATTGGCTGAAATCTTAAAGACTTGCAGTGAGGCATGTGTATTTATTGGGTGCAAATGTCTGAAGAGAGCTGAAGTAGCCTGGCCAGAAGACTATAAAAATTATTCATCTTCTAAGCAGTGTTTCACTGCCTATCTCATGGAGTTGCTCATTCTGGCTTTAAAAGTTCTAATGGTGCCTGAAAGATTTCCATGAGCTTTAGTTTACCACTATATTTAAAAAAGGAAAATTAAAATTTTGCTAATAAAGATATTTTGAGCTTCCACTTTGTTCACAAATAATATGTTAAATTTTGACCAAATTTAAACACTGCACATGCTCTTCCTTCTTATTGCATGTTGAAAAGGTGATTGGGAAGGAAGTTAGAACTGATTTTTTTCTTAAAAATATAATGCACAAACAATATATTCATGACCTGAATTAGCCTTTTTATTTTTTCTTTTTTTAAGCCTCTGTTCCTTGATTTAAGTATAGGTCTGTATTTCTGGTTAAGGATATCTGTGTTAGGAAGCACCAAGGACAGAGGCTACTCCCTAGATGAATGTCCAGCAGCCCAAAGCAAAAGCAAGCCCGGCACAGGCAGTGGCCTCACTGACAAGTATCCTGTCCTATAGCACTAGAGTGAGGCAAGCAGGGCAGGCTTGGTGATAATAAGTACTCTCAGAGAGGAATCCAGATCCCCAGGTAAGTTCACTGTAATGAAGCATACTGGGGTCAGTCCAGGAATTCAGTCCATGGGCCAGAATCAGAATCCATATCCATAGAGTCCAGGTCAATAGCTACAGCACAGTCTGGTCATGGACCAAGTATGACATCTGCTTAAATCCATCTACCAACCAAATTACTTAGGAACTCCTGCTGCAGCTTCTTCCAGCTTTTTCTCAAGGATCTTCAAGGCCAGCTGGAGCTTCTCAGACAGATCTCCTTTCAGAAAGCTGACCTGAAGGGCACAAAACTACACTCCTAGGAAGGTCTGGTGTACTCTGGGCTCTGACAATCTGCTAGACTGAAAGGTTGCTTTACCTAGAAGAATGCTTCAAGACCATTCCGCTTATGAGTAGTCACTTGTCTATTCTGAAAAATATCAGTAACACAGTGAGAACACATCAACTTAAATTCAGACTAAGCAAGACATACATGCTACCAAGAACAGAAGTACGTTCAATAGAAATAGATAGTATGTGAATTTATCGATTGTTGAGACACACTGTATGCAGGAATAAAAATCCTGGTGGCTTATTTTTCCACTGGTCCACTGTAATTTTTCTCTGTGATATATAATTTATTTTTATGTCAGACAAGCTAGTTGTCTATCCCTCTCTCAGGATGACTTCAAAACACCAAGTTCAGTGCAACTCACATTAGTTTCACTTACTAGGAAAAAAAAAATTAAAGGAAAATCTTGTTTCTAAATTAGTGTTCCCAAGTTCCCACAAACTGCTTAATGTGATTCAGTAATGTAATGAGAAATAAACTACTTGGTATGGGTATCCCTTGAATAATATCTTTCTCATAAAATGACAGAAAGTACTCATAATTGGTGACAAAAATATTGCTATTGAGGTTTAAGTTTGCATAGTTGGTAGGATAATCTCTCTCCAGTAAAATATTATTTCCTAAATTCAAAAGTATTTTATTTCATAGAATCACAGGATGTGCTGAGTTGGAAGGGACCCACAAGTATCGTTGAGTCCATCTACTGGCCCTGCATAGGACCTCAAAAGTCACACTATGTTCCCAAGAGTATTGTCCAAACACTTCTTGAACTCTGTCAGGCTTTATGCTGTCACCACTTCCCTGGAGAGCCTATTCCAGTACCTAACCACCCTCTTGGTGAAGAACCTTTTCCTAATATCCAACCTAAGCCTCTCCTGACACAACTTCTGGCCATTCTCTTGAGTCCTACCACTGGTCACCACAGAGAAGAGATCAGTGTCTTCCCCTCTGCTTCCCCTCATGAGAAAGTTGTAGACTTTGATGAGGATGAACTCCAAGAGTGAACAGATCACGTGATCTCAGCCATTCCTCATACGGTTTCCCCTCTAGGCCTTTCACCATCTTCATCGCCCTCTTTTAGACACTCTCTAATAGCTTAATATCTTTCTTATATTGTGGTGCCCCAAACTGCACACAATATTCAAGGTGAGGCCACATCAGTGCAGAGCAGAGTGAGACAATCCCCTCTCTCAACCAGCTGGTGATGCTTTGCCTGATGCATCCAGGACACAGTTGGCCCTCCTGGCTGCCAGGGCACTGCTGACTCATATTCAACTTTTCTTCAACCAGGACCCCCAGGTCTTTCCATGGCACTACTTTCTAGCATCTCATCTGGTAAGCTTTGAAGATAACCTGTGCATAACCAGTTTTACACTAACCTTTGCAAGAAGCTGAGCATTTTTGTTCACTAACTAGAACTAATGAACAAGTAGTGAAGGAACATTTGGGGATACGGGTTTTTCAGCATCGCAACTATAAGAATTACAGTTGGGTGTGTTGTATTTTACCTGCTCCACTCAGAAATCCATTTTAAAGATTTTAGCCATGGAAAAGTGATTACTGAGATTTCTTCCATTGTTGATGTATATCAGTCAGTTTAGGAAAGTCTGTGTTGTTCTCATCTTAATTGGATGTAACTGTTGTGTCAATGTAATTATCATTACATTTTTCACTAAAATAGCTGAAGTTTGATCATTGAGGTTAACCATCACTATAGAAGCTGAGTTCAAACTAATTTTTTGAAATCTCGGTCAAGAACTATTCTTTACTGAGAGCCCAAAGTATTCCACACAAGAAATTTATAGGATTTATAGCTTTTAGAGTGAATTCCTTAGAATCATAATACTAGTTTCAAGTCACTAAAAAGAAATTCAAAAAAGTAGCAGTCTTTTTTTAGGACACAGAATTCAGAAGTGATTAAACATAAGTTAGGGTTCACCATATTGCTTTGATGAGTAGCCTTAGCAATTGTTTCTTGTTCCAGAGATCTTTGAATTTAAGATCTTCCTTTGTTTAATGTTATGCTAATTGCAGACATAACACATCTTTATAATTTGAAATTTTCCATAAAATTTGAGTTTTAACAGCAGTGACAAAATTAAAATTTAAAGTCAATGTTACTGGTTTGAGTCTGTGGAACATAATTCAAAGGAGTTGGAATTCAGGCCACAGATTAGATTGTAACTTTTAGGAAAGAATATGCAGAAAAATGTTAGCTATAAGCCGTGTGCTTAACACGTGTCTGGTCTGTGTGAACTTCTATTCACCTTAGCCTTGTGGAGCACCAACTTTTTCTTCCAGCCAGCTGCAATGTTCTGCCTGTTTGTAACCTCCTTGTAAGTGAAATTGTTTCAGCCTTTCCCTGCCAACAGCAAAACATAAACATGAGGCACATTAAAATGGAAACAGGATCCCGGGCCTTTCTGTTTCTCAGTTTCATTTAGCACTGACCTTTAACCCTCATTAAGACACTTTGGAAAGTTTGGGACTCCTTTTTTTTTATAGCTCATTGTGCTAATATTTAGGTTTGTTATGTTGTTTTTATCTTTAAAAATATTAAAATGCTCCTGGGCAGTTGCATAAAACATAAAAAAATACATTTACTTATTCTAAAAAAACTTACTTATTCTAAAACAATTGTTGTAGACAATAGTTCATAAGATATGGTCTGGTCATTACAGTCACCCAATGACCAATGAGATATAAGGCAAACATTCATACTCAAATTTTTCTCAAGAGGAGTATCAATGCACACCAGGGAAAAATATACATTCATATAGACCTAATGGGTGCTAGCCCAAAAGGATATATTAATGCACATAAAATATCGGATAGAGTTATCTTTGAAAATAGGACTCAGATTCATGAATACAAAAGTCATGTGCTGGAATTTCTTTAACAATTTGTTTGCAATGTGTGTCAATAACTAGTTATGACCTTTGATTTGTTTGCCTTAGAAGACATGCAGCAATGTGCCAAACATAAGATCCAGTATTAAAAATTTTGCCCAAGAAAGGTTTGAATATCTGAAGTCTACTATTTCTAACCTTTCAATGGAGAACTCTTTCCCTTAAGTTAAAATATTAGTCAGGCTTCCTCTGATTTAAATATGTGGAAGAGAAGGCATACTCAAATATACGTGACTTTTTCTCCAGAAAGAATTAAAAGTGCCACTCATAGATACATTCAAAGACTGAGGCTTTTAGTTGTTGATAGTATTGTTTGACTTATTGGTCTATTTTTGTATGTAAGAATTAGCAAAATGATAGGTGATAGTTGTGTGTTTTCAGAAACTGTATTTCGGTATCCATTTATGAAGTAATATAAACTACTCAGAAAGGAAAAGACAATTTTTCTTTGACTTTCAGAAAACATCTTCTCAAGAGGTTATTTCTTCACCATACTCCTTCGAGTAAAATAGCTAGCAAATTTTTTTGTTTGCCATTCCCTGGAATTCTAAACTATCACTCTGCTTTTAAATCCTGCTAAAAATCTAATTAAAAAAAACGTAGTGTTTCATGCTACCCTTTCAGAAAAACAATTGTATTAAAAGTATTTCCCAGCAGTTTTTAATTTGATTTTTTCCCAGTTATTTTTCCTTTGCTCTTTATTCTTTTCCCTTCTAATGCCAAAATGAACAAAAGTAGTAATACAAAAAGAGACAGCTGTGAAAAAAAATGAGTGCAAAATATTCAAAACATCTTTGATTTTCCTTTTACATATCACATGGCGAGTTTGTTCCATATTCCATTTCAAAACAAGCTTTTAGGAGTCTTTTATATTAATGTAAAATGCTTTTGTTTTCCTGATTTCTGAGACTGTAAGGTACTTCCACCAGATGCTGTGTTTTTGGTTTTATTTTGGTAATATTTGGTAATATTTGAGGTGATGAAAATTCTCTTCATCCTTGATAATATATTTGAACAGCTAAAGGCTTTATTGTTTAAAATGTGCTTCCCATTTCCTTCTTGAGACCTTTTGGTTTTAGTACCTACTTATTAGTTCTTATATTTATCTTATTTAATGTGATTAAATTAAGCAAAACATACTATGTCATATCTTTATTTTGAGATTCATATTGCTCGATTGGAGCTTTTAATCTGATTAGTTTCCCCCTCTTCTTTTAGGTACATAAAACAACAGCATGCATTCAACCATTATGATTACAGAGGTGAATTTGACTCTAACAGTTAAATTTGCAAAATTAAACAGTTCATGTTAAGTAACTTCTAAAAACTGATGTTCTTTGGCCACAGTTACATTTTTTTAGTAGTGAGATACAACCTCCCAGATTTAGTACAGATCATCATAATCCATAAATTTTATGTCCGTTAATGGTACCATTTTCACTTTTACTCTTTGCTAATATTTGACGGCAAAGACATAACTCTTCATCAATGATTTTACAGGTTATAGCTAGTTCAGAAAGGAAAAATCAAAAATCCTGTGCAGTGATACCTTTTAAAAAGTGACCTTGTCAAAGTGAGGCATTCTGACTTCGATTAAATTCAGAGTTAGTTAGTCCCACAGGTAATGTTGGAATATGTAATGTTAGCAATTATAAGAATACTTTGCAAAAGTAGTTTAAAAAACCCTAAAAAACCTCTTTGTGCTGTTCTGGTGTGTAGGAAAAAAGAAGACTTTACCTTTATATTAGTAGCCATTTAGGAGGTCATTTTGGAGTGTACTGTTACATAAAACATGAGGTCAGCAAGAAAGGCTAATTAAATTTTAGTAGGAGCAAGAGTCACCAAAAGGTTTTTACTTTCATCCTATCCAGTCTAAAATAGTCATACAATACACCATTAATAGCCTTGGAATTGCTAATTATTTCAACATGAATAGCAGTATCAGAGCTGTCAGCTTAATTTAATACCCTTCTGAAGATTCCTAAAGAATGCATGATTATTTATTATTAGTTTGTAGATTCAGGAACAAAAAAACAGTTAAGCAAAATCAACCTAAGCATGGAAATATGGTTTAGAGAAAGTACCTCTTCATTCTGGATGAGAAATTTTCTTTGGAAGTTTTTCACCTGAAAGTGCACTTCAAATAATTTCGAATAATTTCAGAGGAACATACCTCTTTCACATAAACTTTCTTGGGAAGAAGTCAACATTTTTCTCTTTTTCTATTTCATTTGAACCAATTTATTTGATAATTTTCATCCATTTTAAGTTTTATGTGTATCAGAGAAAATATTGTTGAGAATTTAGTATTATACTGGTTTTTATATTGATGAGAAAAAAACAATTTTGTCATAACAAAATGTTTTAGTGATCCTGAACTGGGATTTTATTTTTCATGAAAATTTATAAATTGGGATTTTGGGGCAAAATTGAAGCAGGGAAAAACAAACCAGAATACAAACAAAAAAACACCCTCAAACACAGGAAATCCTGGTGTTTCCTTTGGAGCTGATAGTTTATTTTTCCACCAGCATAATTCATTATTTCACTACACAGTATGGAAGCATTTACCATCATAAATTCTAAGTTTACAGCAACACACAGTATATATAAGACTTCCATTGAAGTGTATATTGGTCCTTCTAAAGTTTAACTAAGCTCAAAAGTCAAGTTCAGTCTTCAGTCCCTCATCCAACTATGTTCCTCAGAAAATAGTATTCTGGCCATTAAATGAACACATCCTGTTCTTCCTAAAAGTACTCTTTTATTACAACCTGCCTCAGAAGCTGAGAATAATACAGGTTCCTGTTAATACATTAGTTGTGGTAAATTAGAGTGAAATGACACTGAATGATCAATACATAAGATTTATCTTAGAACAATTTGCTTGCAAAGGAAAACAGGTATGTAGCCATTGCTATTACCTATAGTTATATAGCAATATAAAAGCATAAAAGTAACAGTAAAGGAAATATATAAGGAAAATAAAGAGACTGAAAGGATAAAAGTAGAAAGATATATGTTCACCACCCATTGGATCCAACAATGAAACTTTGTAGCTGCAGTTTCGGTGTCTGATGGCTGCAGTCTTGTGGAAGTGATGGCCTTGGTCCATCAGAGTCTTGATCCACGAAACTCAAAGATTTCTTGAGTTATCTATACCCTGGTTCAGGCGGGAACACTTAGTACCTCTTGTGAGGCAAGGAGTTTTACACTAGGTTATATAATATGGTGAGTCACAGGATACTCTGGGTGTCTTTGATGATCTAAGTCATTACAGCTGCCTGTTACATCAGCACAGTTGAATGACAGAATCACAGAATCAAGTAGGTTGGAAAAGACCTCCAAGATCGTCAAGTCCAACCTATGATCCAACATCATATAGTCAACCAGACCATGGCACTCAGTGCCCCATCCAGTCTTTTCTTAAATACCTCCAGTGACGGTGACTCTACCCCCTCCCTGGGCAGCCCATTCCAATGCCTAATCATTTTCTCTGTAAAGAACTTCTTGCTAATGTCTAACCTAAACCTCCCCTGGTGCAGCTTAAGACTGTGCTCTCTTTTCCTACTGATAGCTGCACCTAGCTACAACCTCCAACAATCAAATAAAAACTGTGGGAGTGGGACAAGACACCTAAGCAGGATAAGCTACCAAATGTGTCTGGGTGGCGGGAGGAAGCAACAGTTTTGCTATTGACTGGGACATATGTCCCCAAAGTCAAGAAAAAAGATGTCACTTATGCCGCACTCCAAAGAAAACTGAAGCAGAGTGAATTTAAAGAAACTTAAAATGTTTATCTCAGTCCAATGTTGATTATACCTATGTGGTTATCTATAACCTGTCAGTTTTATATTGTAAACTGTTACCCCTATTCCGTTGATTATAACCTGTTTGTTTATATTTTAGAACCTCAACACCCCATTATAGACAGCCCCCTGATTGCTGGTCTTCTCCTCTTCCTGCTTTGCATAATGTACCTCAATGCCTGAATTACACCCAAACTGAGACAGAACTTGTGGATAAAGTTAGCAGAAGCCATGCAACAAAATCACATGGGTATGTCAATGGCAGCAGCAAATAGTCCCTTATCCACCTGTTTGGTAAGAATCCCAGCAAAGCTCGAAGATCCCCCAATAAAATTGTATTCCCACTCTTTTGATTCTTAGAAATCCTGAATAGTAGCACTTCCAAATCTCCAGGATCAACCCCTAAAAGTTGATTTAATTAGGTCTACAACAACATCACTTTATGTATATTTTAATCATCAGCCCGAAAATGCAAATTTATTTATCAAAGTAACTCAATCCAACCCCAAATTTAAAGCGTCTAATTGCTGTTCCTTCCTTATCAAACTTGATAAATATTCTTCCCAATTCCCAAAAAAATTACCTGA
>WEIV01005717.1:64671-113322 GCA_013390005.1 Calyptomena viridis | reverse complement strand
CAAGAGGCCTCAAAACGTGACCCTCTCTCACCCCACATCTGCGTTGCTTTCCCAGGCTGCTTTGAAGACTCCACTACTGGTAGCCACTGCAGTGGACTGCAGAAAACTTAGTACTTGTACACAGTACCAAAAAATATCACAGAGCTGCTTCATGCTCTCACCCTTCCTTAAGACATAGACTGAGTTGAAAATGAGCAAGTGATGTCCAGTGTGATTCATAAACTGTGCTTTAGGCCAGAGTGAAGGAGAGCAGAGCAGACACCACTAGTGGGTGGCTAAAATTTAAAAGACAGAATTCAAATGGGTGAGAGAGAATAGTGTTTTAAGTTAGCTCTAATTTACCAATGTCCAACAGGAAAAAAAAAAAAAAAAAGGAAAAGGCCTGGAGTCACAGGACCTACTACATTCACATGGATCTGCTAGACAGGCCCAGACATGAGGGAAAACATTACCTTCTATTTTATGTGAGTTGCTTATTGCCACATTCCTTCAAAGCCTCCCATACAGGGGGAAAAACATTTCCCATCATTAGGCTCCACCAATGTGACATGGTTTCTGGGAGACTCACAGAGAGGAAAAGAGACAAATCCATTCTGCATGTGTGACCAAAGCTTGTGGCTCAGCCACTTCCAGCTTAATGCTGGCAGCCTGGATATTACCTCTAAGATAAATGAATAAGAGTTTAGGTCTTATTGGATTACTGTTTATTGAACTTTATAAATTCCAATTAACAGACCCCTGAGCAATAAGAGACATGTAGTGTACTCTTCATTTTATAGTGCAATTATTACTGAGTTTATCCTCAGCTGAACAAGAGGTATTAACAGATAAAACATGGGAAAGAAGACATACTAATAGATAAAAGCAGATATTGGAGACAAGGAGATAAACAGATACAACTAGGAGAAAATGCACAAGGCAAGAAAGAGCACACGTGTTTGGCTGATTAGGTTATTTCATTGCCTCTACTACTATGCAGGAGGCCTACAGGAAATTGATGAGACAGTTACACAGATGAGTAAGTGTCCTAAATATGCAAGCAGGAGAAGAGAGGTAGGGAGAGGGAAGAGGGAGGGAGAAAAAAAAGAGGTAAACAGCAATCAAAATAGGACAGATTTTAGAATTTATCATCTCCACAGTTGCTCTAGAGGCATAAACATGTTGAGAAAGATCTCCCAAGTCAGCATTTTGCCAATGTGCAGAGAAAGTTGTACTAGTGAATCTTTGGTATTATTTAAGATAAAAAAACATGCACACAGTGTTCATCCATTAATTTATATTTTAATCAAGATGCAATGCAGTCTCTCCGTCCCCACCCCAATATGGGATAGAAACCAAGATCCTAACACTATATCTGTGGGAACTCATCTCCATTNTCTCCATTAAAAACCGTGATAACATGAGGGTATTTTTAAAGCACTGCTGCTACAGATATTTCAGGCCTTTTTTATCCCCCTCCTCATTCTCACTTGCCATTTTTTTTTTTTAATTTATTGTGCCTATGCATACTGTCTTTTTCAGAGATAAGAGGAGTACGTATGGGTATAAACTTCAGCAGTAACTAACTACATCGATCCAGCCCGTGTTGCCAGGGTTTCACAGTGCTTTCATGTGCCAAATATAAGAGCTCCCCTACCTGTTTTCTGCAGGTATTATGAAGTGGATAAAGGAGAAGAGATTCATGTTGCCTTCATTTCATTCTTGAACTTTCAGATTATGGTTCTCTGCTGGTGGGAATCTTAGCATGGTAGTTTGCAGTTCCTTCTACCCCATCCCACCATGGTGTCAGAGCCCAGGTGCTCCCTATAAATTTAGATGTCCCTCAAAACTCACAGCTTACAAGAAAACACAAAAGGTGGGCGTCAGGTGTTTTACTTCCTAAAATCCCCAAAACAGCATCGGTTACTTAATTCAAGACTGGGATCCAAACAAAGCAGATAATTCTAAAGCTGGATGACTTCTTTTTGACCTAGAAACACTACAGCAAGCTGAAGACATGGTTTCATCAACAGGCTTAACACTCTCCTCCCTGGGAAGCAATGTCAAGGGAGATGAGGGTTGGGGAGATGATCAGACAGGTACCCAGTCACTAGCAATTTAAAATAAGATTGTGTGGCTACACCCAGGTGTTGTGTATGCTTGTGATGAAAGATAGCTGTGTCCCGGCACAGCTGCAGTCTGAACACAAAACTTGCAAAGGAAGGCCATGGTGGCAGAGTTGCACACATTGTTATGGTGTGTCACAACCTGTGACAGAGCTTGAAACTGATCTTTATTCTGTTCACCCACAAATTACAGAATCACAGAATCAGTTAGGTTGGAAAAGACCTCTGAGATCATTAAGTCCAGCCTTTGACCTAACACCACCTTGTCAACTAGACCATGGCACTCAGTGCCACATCCAGTCTCTTCTTAAATACCTTCAGGGATGGTGACTCCACCACCTCCCTGGTCAGTCCATTCCAATGCCAAATTATTTCTTCTTGTCATAAGAGTTGCTAGGGAGATCTGGCAATGGTCTTGTTCAGTCCCCCTGCTCAAAGGAAAATAGATTTAGTTGTTGTTGCCTGGTCCATGTTTTGTGTAATCCTGAGGGTCCTGCATGTGAGCTCCTCTGGAGTTGCTGGTGTCAGATGCTGTAGGTAAATGAACTGCAGCAACAGATACTCCAAATAATAATAAAAGATCTAAACCTCCTTATTGCTCTCCAGATTCTGTCTGGAATCTTCTGCCTGTGCAAAGAGGGTGTAAGAATGTTGATTTGGTGCTGTCTTAAATGAATGAGCTTTTTTTAATATGAGGAAGAAAATATAAACAATACCCACAACAATTTTTTAAAGCTTTTCTCTAAATATCAGGATGATTTTACCAGAATATCAAAACAATCAATTTTAAGAAACTTTACAACTTCAACCCTCTTTTTACAGCTCCCATCCAGTAATATCGATCATAGGAATAGCTTACACTTCTCAACTCTTTTTCTGGGTTCCTTTCCCCTTTACATTCTGGAAGTTGTAATATCCATCCTCTTTAAAGCTAGTGTAAGTAGCTAAGTAGCAAGTGGAAGCAAAATATTTCTCCAAAAGCACCTCTTGTTGATGAAATACAATCTCCTTATGCAGGCATTGACTCAACACAGGGCCATCAGCAAATTCTCTTTTAGGTTGCACGACAGGTTGCACAACACCTCAACTGTTACACGAAAGACAACTGTCAAGCCCTAGGTCGGGGAGAGTTAATCTACTCAAAGAGCTGAACATACCTAAGAAAGTAATGCAAACTGAGAGTGACTAACTCTGTGCCTACTCCCTGTACCATCCCCTGAGCCCCCCATCTTGCAGTAGATCATACAGAATGGATCACATTAATTTTCTATAAACTCTATCAACTTGAGTGACGTGTCCTTAAGGGTTAGGTGATTGATATCCACAATGAAGTCTTATAATCTAAAATCATATTAATATTAATATTAAAGATTTTCTGTCCTTTATGTGCATCATTAAATTCTGAGTATAAGGTGAAATTGACAACATACATTTTGACAGCTTATCTATAATAAATATGCAAATCTTGATACCAGCATGTCATCACAGACTTTGCTGCTCCTTGAAATATCAGAGAGATCCTTTCTTTATATGACATTTACAGTGAAAGATCAGATATAAAGCATTTTGTATGACTGAGATTTTCATTGGTTTAGTCTTCAAGTACAATGATAGGGGCTCTATATTCCATTGGCACCAGCATCATCCCTCCTTCCTGTCTCTTCTTCATGACACCATGATGGGGAAAAATTTCAAGTGTTTCCACTCTTTCTTTGCTCTTCTTACAAAAAAAATGAATTTTAAAATGTACTCTGCTAAGGAATCTTAGCAATGCCTTCCCTTAGGCTCACATACACTACCAGAGAGGTAATGATTTAACACAAGAGGGTTGTATTTAACCCAGAAGAAGGATTAAATTACTTACTATACAGGATGCCAGCTGTCCTTAACCCTGTAAGTCTACTTCAGACCCGCGCAGTGCCACCACTCCTCCCACAGAGAATTTAGAAACCCAGACCTGGTAGAAGCAGTATTCTGGAGTATATTTTGGAGCAGTATTCTGCCTGTTCCAACACAATATTAACACAATCCCAATCCAAAGATACCCACTCCATCATATTAGCTGGTATATGGCACCTCATGCTTCTGTATTCACAGAATATCAGTGGTCTGGCAGAAAGATCCTGATTTCCAGCCTGCTGGTTGCTGGGATTCTCCAGACACAGTGTGAGGTGATGTCACTCCCGGGCTACAACACTGGTAGTGACGAGATCCAAATCAACTGTCTTGTTCTGACTTCTATGCATTTTGAAGCCCTCAGCCCTTTCCTATCTCCAGTCAACCCTTATCACAGGCTGCTGCCAGACAACATTTGTGTATGTGTGTGTGTGTGTATGTATGTGTGTGTCTGTGTGTCTGTATGTGTCTCTGTGTGTGTGTGTGTGAAATTGTTGTGACTAGCACAAAACCCATCTAATTTTGATTGGGAATTTGAAGCATAACTAATCTAAACAACTAATCACAAATTTTACACTACCTTTAGAGAGAATGTGTACATGTCATTGTGCACAAGCAACTGTGCACATCCTTTCCTTCCAAAATAGTCTGTGCCTCTGCTTGTCATTAAAAGAACAACTGAAAGAAAATATAAAGATGTTTTCAATGGGGACAATAATTCATAAGAAACCAACCCAAGGCTATGAAATTTATTGTTTCAAGGTCTGTTATAAACATTTATTTCTGATAAGGGCAGGACACAGGTAGAACAGGAACAAAAAGATCAAAAAACATTGAGCCACCTTTACTTTTGTTGTCTTCTGGTCAAAGTCTGTTGCTGGCCATGAAATGTGAGATATGAACAGAATAACATGAAATGTGAGATATGAATAGAATAACTCAGAACGTGTGATAGTGACTCCACTATCACACTATCATGTTGAGTTTATACATAAATATGGACAGTGCTGAATGGGAATAGAAATGCAAGGTAGCTTATCCTACAGTCATTGAAGGATTCAGTGCTGAGCCTTCACCAGATGGAGAAGTCATGTACCTCAGCACCTTGAACAGAATAACTCCCTTCACTGTCAGAGAAGACAGAAATTTTATAATTTGTTCAGGTGTTGTAGTGTTTAGGGTCTTTTATTTTTAAAAAAGGAATTGGGATTGGCTAGGGAAGACCAGTCCCTTTTTCCATGGATTTTTCAATGCTGCCAAGTCACTGCACACCTTACATCAAAATCACAGGAACTTTTATTTAATAGCATCTAGGTTTACTTAACAACATCCTCCCTCCAACAACACATTTGCATGAAGAGTATTAATACTTCGGATATTCCACTTCTCGGTATGGCTAAGTTGTTTGTAGCCTGTAAGGGAAATCCTACAGTCAGAGAATGAAATCTGTGTCAAATCAGGCATCTTCTAATTCATCTTGTCAGCAGCCAGCCTCTGCTCACAGCCACACCATGCAGCAGCTGCAAGCCATGAGATGTGGCTGAGGGCTGCCACCCTGCCCCTGTTGTGTAGAAAGCAAAACAGGAACTTCCTAATCTAAGAGGTGACACTCCAAAACCTGGTCTGTAAAGAAAATGATTTCCACAGGAAGGGCTGCAACCTCTGCAAACTGCAGAGACTCATGACAACAGGATGTGTTGTCAATACTGACCCCAAGACTGTCAGAGAAGTAGGGGGTAAATAAAGGAGGCTTTATTTCTTCTTTCTTTGCACTGCTCCCACAATTAACACTCAGCTCCCGTGTTGCATTCATCTCTGACTAATCCTTCCCTGCTTTATTTTTTATTTGTGTTGACTTGACACGCCTTAATCCCTGAGTCAGCTCCTATTTCTTGCTAAACCAAAGGTAAATTATACCAAGTCTACCCAGCAATGTTAAAGCCAGCAGGATTTATAATGCAAAGCACCTGCTAAAAATACCCAGGCACGCACACCAACTGCAAGAGCTTTCCACAGCACCAGAGATGAACATGTCACACCCAGAAGATGCAGAGCAAGACTGGGATAAAGCAGTAGAGCTTGTGAGAGACCAGATCTCTGTCCCACACACAAGGCCTAATGAAGGAGGCATCAGACAGGAGAATTTCTCTCTTGGTCTCTGCTCATACAATGATTTCTTACACTCTCATCTCCTGGCATAATGGCTGTGTCATGAACATCACCCCTGTCACTCACAAGACCATGCTTTCAAAGCAGGCATTGTGATCACTTTCCATCACACACGTATTCATCCTCACCCACAGGGACTCCTCACCTAAGGCACTGCCTGTGTGTACTGTTTCATCCTCACCTCACACACACTCCATCACTACCAGGCTAGGTTCCTTATGCTTTATTTTTGCCTCTCTCCCCACTCCCATCACCATCTCAGTGTTCAACACCCTGCCCAGCTCTGCTTCTAGCACTTGTACACATTAATGTGCTCTCCCTACATCCACGTGCTGGGTGCTGTGTGCAATTTGTGCTTCCTCTCCCTCTCTCCTGCCTGCTGCTATCAGTCTCTCTTTCAAGCTTACAAGAGCCCATGTGCCAAGCAGGAAGACAGTTTTTTGATTCATCCACATTATCAGCAAAGTGCATCCAGATCTGAACAGCCCTGTCAGCTCTTGAGAAATGAAACAATAGCAAATATCTGGTGAATTTCATGGTTATCAACACTCCTAATCAGGCAGATGAACTGGAAAAAAAAGCATTCGTTACTTTGAACTAATGATTCCTTAACATCTTTGCTTTTTTGAGATTTCACTCACTTCAGTTTCTTATTTTTATTTTTAAATGTATTGGAAACATAGCCCCTTTTGTCCAAGAATTTCTGCAGTATCCTGGAGCCTGAGGTCTCTTTCCCTCCTCCCGCTCCTCTGGCTTCTGTTTGCAGAGCATCATTATCATTATGTAATGATGTTTCTGTCGAGCTAGCAGAATTGCATAGTAAAGCGCATTAACCTGGCGATAACGGATCACTTACATTTTTTATCATGATCTATTGCCGAGTTAGCACACCGGGCCACTTCCAATAGCACCGTGCACTCGATAAATTAGTGTGCTGGCCTAGAACCCTTGATGGAATATTGTTTGGATTTCTGGTGGCTCTGCAACTAATCGTATTTTTCCCCATCTGTTTGCTTTGCTTTGACTCAGGGCTGTCGAGGGAAGAGAGTGTAGGGGATGAGTGAATAAGAGAACCGTCTGTGTAAGATTTATCCCTAGGCACTAATTGTCTCACCCGGTGCTTCATTAGGACCTCTCCAATCAACTCACTCCCTGTTGATAGCCTCAAACTCTGCCTGGTCCAGGCAAGGCGCTGAGCACCTCTTTAATCTTTGTATGGAGACAAAGTTTTCTTATGGCTGCCAACCTTTCTGTACCCAGACCAGCTCAGAAGCCCTACATCTCTGAAATTGTCTCAGAGGAATCTGGAATAGGACTGGGCATTCCAAAGTTTTGACTTACTGCAGTATTGGTCTCATTTGCAAACCCACATGCCTCAGGGGAAAAAAAAAAATCAAGATGCCAAAGCATATATCAAGTCAAGGGAGAACTCAAGCTGCTGATGTGACAAAGAGCAAAGCCCATACCACTTCTAAGAACTCACCCATAGTAAAAATTATAATGGCTTCTGAAGTCAGTAGATTTTTGTGAGTGTAACAGTGGAGATTCTCCCAGGTTCAATCAATACAAGGTCCTTTCACAATGATGGCATGACCAAGAGATGGATCGCTGCACTTGACCTGACGGGTCAAAGAAAGGAGATACGTATTGCTATTTCCTTTTTGCTCACAGCTTCTGCAGTGGACATGCCTGACACAAAAGGGGGGTTTGCATTAATTTTCACAAAATCTTTGCTTATTTTTGTTGTTCTTCAACAATCAGGGCCAAAAATAAATCATATTACCACTACTTACATTGGACCTACAAAGCCAGATTATGGCATTTTGTATCTCTATGCATAGTCCTTTGAGAGCTGCCCTGTTATTACTGCAAGCTAAGCAGGTCACTAGAGAGACCTAGAGGTCCCAATTCTGGAAACTTATGCATGTAATTCTTATGCCACTGCTGACCACAACAAGTTTATTTGTGTACTTAAAGTTAAAAAACTTCATGAAGTGCTTGCAGGATCAGAGTCCTATTTCCCTGGATGGTAGTTCTGCTGCTGGTAAATAAGTGCCAGGAAATAGAGCAGAGACATGCTGGTTTGTGCATCCCCAGGCACACAGAAGACAGAAGCAAACTCTAATATTTACCAACCTGAAAAAAAACCTGTAAAAACCTGGAGTTTCCAGCTTCCCTGACAGTACTAGCAGCAGAAGAGTGAAATAAATTAAATAATCATGCCATAAATACTAATTAATTGCCATTAAAAAGTACTCAAATCGTTTAAAAGAAAAATGCAGCCATTAATCAGAATAGCTCAGGTACCTAAATAAATATTTACTATTATGCGTGCATATTTAATCTACCTACCCATCAAAGACTAATGCTCTCTTCCTTGCCAGTGAGGCTTATTAACATCCTAGAGGGATAAAGCAGTGCCCCAGAACTGTGCTGGAGTGGGGCATAGGGATTTAGGAGTAAGGCAGTTGTACAGGCAAAAGCATAAGCTTGCAAAGGTGGTACTATATATAGCCTTACATCCAGGAATAACCTCATCTTATTAGTTGTGTTTAAACTAACAGCTCTGGGCCTTAATACACAAACTCATTGTCCCAAGCAAACCCTTCTTAATAGATAGATCAGATCCTGAACATCTCCTAAGCCTACACATCAAAGCATTCTTCAGATTGGGATTTAACATATTATATTAATGAGAGTTACTTTCAAGCAACTGTGCACACACAGGTCTATAGATTTCAGAAAACAAAAAAACTCCATGTTTGAAATCTGCTTAGAGATGATTTGTTATGGGGGCAGGTTGGAACAATTTTCAGAAGAAAAAAATCATCTAGGAAAGAAAAACATAACTACTATCCTTTAAAGAATGGGGGAGGAAAGACATAAGTAGCTTTTTCTGAGAACCACAATCCAAGTCAAGGCTCACAAACAGGAGTTAAGGATACTCATAGTGTGAAACAAAGAGATTTGGCAGTCTACTACCTATTGCAACATGGACTCTTTAGGGCCTTTGCAGTGCTACTACCCCTCATGTTAATGTGTTATCCCCCCCAAAAAAAAAGCAGGCTACAAAGTGCTGTCATGTAGGGAAAACCATAACAAGACACAGCTTGGGAAAAGAAATAATAAAAAGAGATATTGGGCCTTGTTTAGTGATGCTTCTGGTGTTGTCCTTAACTTGTGTGCTCCTGCGTTTTAAGTAAATTGCTTTTCCAAATGTCTTCAGGGGAAATTAAATATAAACAATTAATAAGTATTGGAAAGATTATTTTTAAGTGTTCTCAGGAGGCATTTGCTGTGATTACTTTTATTTCTAATAAAATAAATGAAGGGAAAGGGTTTAAGGTTGATTGCTTTGGTTTTGTTTTTTTGTTTTTCTAATTGGGCTTTAATACCCCTCCCCCCAGTAAAAATAGATGTTGCAGTAGTGACAAAATTAAGAAAGACTCAAAGAGTAAGCAAGTCTGTTAAGCTTATAAAGAGGACTTACTGTGATAACTTTTTTGGTACAGTTTTCTAAAATCTCTCCTGATTTCTTATGTGGTGGGAGTTAGAAAGTTGTGGGCAGGAAGGAACTACTCTAAGAACTCAACTTTTTAAACAGTACTGCCAGTAAAATTGCAAATACTTTTTGAACTTGCTAACTTTTCTGTTGTGGTGTTGGCTTCTACTGAAGTCAATTTCAGAGTTTGTACATTCCTTAGTAGTTAAGGAATAGCTCTAACTCATGAAGGAAAGTTCCCGTTCTTCTTGAAATAAAAAAGTTAGACTACTACATTCTAGGTAGTGTACAAAATTACATTCATAAATGAAGAAACAGTATTTATTTTTTAGTGACTAAGAGCTAAATTCAAAACCAGAGTCAGGTATATACCTTCAAAAGGATTTCAACAACTGGTCCACTACCTAAATAACATTTTACATGCAACTCTACGTCACCCTCACTGTGTATAGGTCATCAATTAATGTGGAATAGCTCTAAAAGGAAAAAAGTTCAGGAGAAAGACAATGGCTTTACAACTAACACTTTGAGTGTAGTTTTATTGACCTTAATAAAGTAATACCAATTTGCACTAGCTGGGAACCTGCATGACAAATGCAGTGAGTGGGAACCAGGTCTGATCTTGCAATGAACTCCTGCCTCCATGTGAAACCACTTCAGCCTGGAGAGCTGTCAGGAACAGGAGAAGATTTCTGCAGAGAAGCTTACTAAAATCCACCTTAATTTCTGAGTAAAATATGTGTATCTGCTCTCCTAACTACAGGAAAGGTTTTTGTCCTAACCCTGTATTGTTGTTTCTGCTCTAGATAATTCTAAAAGGGGGAACAGCAATTTTCAGGAACTGACTTGGTGGGCTGTAGGGAAAATAGCAGGAAGTCCTAAGACAGCAAATGCCTGTTAAAAAAAAAAAGTGTCGACTCTGAAATTTGGGTACCCTGGACTGGAGGAATTGTCTAATGGAGACGCTTATGCAGGTGTTTAGGACAGTGGATATGAAATATCTGTTGACAGCATGTGGACAGTGTCTTCTAAACCAGGTGTTTATTCTGTGACTGCATAAAACTGATATTCTGTGTTCATGGCTTGCTGGGGTAACAGTTGAGAAAACCAATGTTGTTTTGGCACATGGGGAAGAAAGAAGAACCTTTTTTCACTCACCCTTCAGTATTGTTGAGGAATCTCCTGCTTTTCACGGATGACATTGTGTTTTTGTTTTCCAAGGAGCAAATGTACTGCTCTGCCCTGTCTTGTGGCTCTGGGCTGTGGCTGTGCAGCCAAACAGTGGAGCAGAACATGGAAGCAGTTCCACACGGTTCAGATGCAGTCTGGGGCTTGCACATGCAAAGATGGAGCTGGTGTGACTGCCACTGTTATGGCATGGGGTCTCTTGCATGAGCAGTCCACAGTGTGTGTGTGTCTCAAATCTATGTTAACCTTCCAGCTGTGATCCTTTCCAGATACGTTTGCAGAAGGGGGGTAAGCTAACCTTGGTGACTCTGGCATCCTCTTGAGGAGAAAAATCTTCCTAGGCTGTTTCAGCAGGAAGACATTAGTGTGAGCAGTTTAGATTTACTATAAAACTCCATAAGTTTTAAGATATCTTGTGTTTTTTGCTGATTCTGTCTTAGGATTTATTGTCTTTCTGTTTTGTTTTAAGTGTAAGGCAGGTTCAAATCAATGTTTTAGAAAACAGCAACTTGATTCTTTGTCCTTGGCCCCAGACTGTTTTTCTCTGCAAAGCAGTGTTTGGTTTTTTTTTTTTCTTTTTTAATGTCAACCGTTAGAGACACTACAAGCTTTGTGTTTCCATGACCTAGCCTGGCTTTTAGTGCCAAGGAGATTTTAACAGAAAATCCTCAGAAAACCCAATGCCCTAAATGTTTCAGATAAACATTTTTCTCATGTATGTGTGTGTAAAGAACACTGTTTTGGCTGGGGATCTCAGGCATACAGGAGGGCAGGCAGCTAGCCTGAGTATGCTGAGCACAGCTGGGGGATGCTGGTGCTGGAGATGGCTCTCTGGACCAATACAGGTGAGTGAGTGCCCCACCAAGTACATGGCAGCACATGGCACATCTTGATTTGATGTGACAGCTACTACTGCTCCCAAACAAACAGTGTGCACCAAAAAGTATCAAGATGGTGCTTTGGATGCTGCATCAGCAGGAGATAAAGATGTTTTGCTGCTTCTTGTGTTTTAATTCTGGACCAGAGATTTGAGAAAATGATGCTCTGGTAAGGGCATTTATGCAACTCAGAGGAGACCTCAGATCTGGGCCCTGATCCAAAACATGGGTTTGTTAGAGAAGACGCATTTATGCTCATGGAATAGGTGCTTTTGGGGTTGAGTAGAAACTGAGCAAGGCCTTTGAGGTTGGGACGTAAGCACCACAAATTATGGTCTAGATATTTTTATTTATTTATTTACTTTTTATTTATTACTGTAGCTCCAGCTTTTTTATATATCTTTATTCCTCTTCTGTTCCTGGGAACAGAAGCAGTTTTTACTTTCCAGGGGCAAGATGAGAATATAGGTTGTGAGGTGCTCTGGCATGATGATGGTGTAAAGTGCGTAAGTGTATAAAACTCTTTCTGACCTCACTGATGGCACAGAGAATGGTGCAGCATAAGGAACACTAGGCTGGTGGTCAAAAAACTTAAGTTCGTTTTTTTCCCTTGGCTGCCGAGTTGTGGCACGGCCTTGAGTGTATGACTTCCTCTCTTCTGTTTCTTTTGGCTTGTGTTTTTGTTAAAGAAGGAACAGCACCTTGCACTGTGGGGCACTGATTGCAGCTGAGTTTTCCAAAAGCAACCATATTGCATAAGGCAAACTTATGAATTATTTCTATTGGTTGTCTGATAGAAAACAAATTTATTCTTACTCTTATAGTAGAATGTCATTACTATTGCAAGGAAATGGAGTTTCTCCCAGCTGTGCAAAGCTGGTGACAGAACGAGGCAGCTTTGAACTTCCCGTGAATTTGCAAATGCATGAATCGTCACTGACTGGCAAGTAGAATTTCTCTTCATGTTGAGGATGAAATTCATTCCTCTCTGTTTAGGCTTATATAGTTATTTAAGCTGAGGCTCACATAGAGGGCTTAAGGATTGCATAGCTGTGAGATTGCTCTCTGCAGAGGAGTTCAAGCTTTTCATTTCCTACCTGTCCTTAGCTTTCTGTTAAGATGGGCTATGTGTTGTTGATGTTAGTTTGGAGCTAGAATCAGTGTGAAGAGACAAAGAGTTGATGTGGATAGTTAAACAACACTGATTTTAGTGGAGCATCCTCTATTTACAGTCATATCCTGAATCAGACACTAAGAATTTAGTTCAATGACTCTTGGGTTTGCATCACTTGACTGGAAATCATATAAACTGTCTCTTGCTTGATGTAAGGCCAGAGAAACCAAAGGACCTGCTTCCTTTTGCATCAGGTTCTTTTCTAATGCAAGACAAAGGCACTCATTTAGACCCAGACCTGATGAATCATTTCTTAAACATAAAGGCTAGGTAAACTCTGTGCTCATGCAAAACTGAAAAAGATTTCTGGGTTGCTTTCAAGAAAGTCAGGGTACTTTGTATCCTTGCAGACTACCAGACACTGATCTGTGGAGAGGGAGCGAGATAACTTCCTGCCAGCTGGTGTTACTCACTTACATTCTCTCCATGGCAAGAGGGTGTATTTTTAGATTAGTTTTCAGAAGAAAACGCCCATGATGGTGGTGTTACTGTCTCTGACTCTCTACTACTTCAATGATTTCTGAATATGTTATTCAAAATCAGATAACTTGACTAGGTCAAAAATCTGAGCAACTAAACTGGAAGAAATGCTATGAAAATGGGCATCTGAGTAGAGAATAGTCATTTAAATTAAAGAGGCCTTAGTGAGAGACCATGAAAGTGGCTCAACCATATTAGCTGAAGGGACTCAAGTTCTATTGTGGCCACGTGAAGCTCAGTGTCCGTGTCAGAGCAGATCATACTGATGGACTCTGCTCTGAGGTTACTAAAATCATTGTACCTAACTTGGCCCAAGCTCATGAATTTCCTTGGGCAATTGATAATTCAACACCCTGTGTACCTTGCTGTGAAACAAACACTGAACTCATTAAGAAATTGTACAAGAGCTGAAATATGCCTTCCTCATCGGGAATGTATCTGTGTGAGGACATGTAACAGATGACTTGAAGCAATTATGTCAGTGGTATCTTTTAAGGTGATTTCTTAGTGAAATGTGTTTTTTTCAAAGCTTATGCTGTCTGCCTACCTAGGGGTGGCCCCGTCTTTTAGTCTGTCCTTCCAGTGTAACCCTGAAACTCAACGGGCAAATTCAGCATAATATGATAGACAGGAGAGGTCTCAGAGACTATTATAAACTTCATTAATGGGGTGACTGATAGTGAAATCACTGAAGAAAAGGCTACTAAGCTCACTCTTTAGTAGACATTAGGGAAGACATCAAAAGTGAAACATCACCAATTTTCTCTGCTCTCCAAACAACTTGTTTTTAGCTATGCTAGACCTGAGTGAGACAGAGGAAGGACAGATTTAATTCCCCCTCCCTGACAAGGGATATGCTTAGCCCCTGACATCATTATAGATGAATCCCTCCAGGAATATTAAAGATGGAGAGCATAGTTCAATCTTGGTGGCGTCATGTCCAGAGGGCCAGTGGGAGAAATCCTCCTTGCCTAGTTAGGCTTAAAGCGAAACTTAACATGAGGAGGATGACTAAAGTGCATTTAGAGCGAGTGATTTATGTAAAACTATAACCTTTATAAAATAGGATTAAGTGCCAATGTGCTTACATTTGGATGGGGAACGCTTGTTATTTGCCCTGCAAGAGTTATGGCCAATAGGTCTCTGAAACAGAGACTGAGGAAGAGACAGAGAGTCTCAGTCACTTTTTCTTTTTCCCTTTGCTCCTGCCCCCCTCCTTCTTTCATTAAAGCTACACATCATCTGAAGTGGCACCAGCCTCAGAGAGTCTCTGACAAAACCATTGCATGGAGCCTCAGGACAGAACTTGCTGCAGTTCATGTTCTCTCCCCCTGCCCTTCTCTCCCTGTCTTTTGCTTTCTGAGTGTACATCCAATAAGTCAGATGAAACTTAATCTTGTTTGCTCTGTCTCTAATTCTCTTTTCCTTTCTCTATTCTCCCTTTCTCCTGCTGCTCTGCTTCCTTGTCCCTCCTCTGCCCTCCAGCTTCAAGTTGTGTTTTATGTTGGTCTACAACAGCAGCATTTTTGGGCTTACCTTTATCCTTTCCTGTTTCTGGCCTTCTCCCCTAGTTGTGGATCAATAACTGCAAACAGTGGGCAAGGGAACATCAGTGAAATAAAAATTAATTCATACAATTCAGTCCTTATTTTCTGTCTCTTAAATTGTTGAATGGACTGATTTTATAGCAGCGTTGTGCTTGGAATGGAAGGAACAATTTGTTTTTTTGATACTAGGTACCTCTGTCCAGAGACCCAAACACTGTCTTGAAAATGAATCCCTTGCCCAGGATATGCAGGCTGGAGCTAATACCACAATGCTTCACTTGCCACCACTGCTCTGTTCAAATAGCAAAGTCCTGGGTACTTTGGGATCCACTTTTTTTTGTTGTCTTGTCAAGTTCTATGTATCTATAAAAAATTACCAACACGACATCTGCTCCTGCAGCATGAATTCAGCTATCTAAGAAGATGAGCCATCATTGTCTTGCTTTTTTTACTGTTTCTTCTTTTGTTTTTGTATTAGTGGTTGTTGTTTTGTTTTGCCTTTTTTTTTAATTTAAAACCCCACTATTTAATTAGCAGACAAGGTGGGCAATAATCACTTAACTGGGAACTCAGACTTACATCTTTATTTCTGTTCGAAACCTGTCTCCTTTCTTACTTTCCTCTGTGGAAAATGGGATGTATTACCCACCTGACATGATGGAATTTGGTATCTCAAACCACTCAAAAATAACCACTGGCTAGTGAATCTGACTCCAGTAATTTCTTGAATTTAGGAAAATCTTTCCCTTCTCATGCCAGGAGAAGAACAGAATTATTGGTAGTCTTTGCTTTTCACATCCACTGCTGCTATCGCAGAAGGAAATTGTGAGTATAAATCAGTTGGGGGCTCTGATCCAGCGATTCTCTTCTCTTTTGGAGTGCAGATTGCTATGGTTTCCTCCCTATGAAATGGGAATTAGACTCATGGAAATGCAAGGCCTGTAAAGCTGATTTTTATCATGCTCCAGTATTCTGCTGGTATTATTGCAGTGACTTCCGTGTTCTTTGCTCTTGGTATATATTGGGATTTATGAAGATAAGGGTTGGTGCAATAAAGTTTCTTAATATTAGCAAGAAAATTAATTTCTAGACTGTGCCCTAACATGACATGTGCCAGTTCTTGATGGATGAACAATATAAGGGGCAGAGGCTTTGCACAGTTTGGAAATTCTTGCTCCTCCAAACCTTTTCAATATACTTTCAACTTTAGCCAGGAGCTGTAATGTTGCATTTCTGCAATAAGACCTTTCTCAGATTTTTCATCTTGACTTAATACGACCTCTCTCTCAAATGGTTACTTGCAGCTGTCAGGATTAGGAGCAGTGATCTGCTCTCAAGACAAAACATGAAGGACCTGATTTTCTCAGATTTTCTCCTTCTCATGGCTAAGCTGGCCATACTTAAACAACTTTCTTCCAGTGACTCTGCTTTAGTACTGGAGCTCTAAGCACCACATTGAATGGGAATCCAGGAGAGCACCAAGGTAACTGAACTCCCTCCTCCCCAAACCCAAGACATCCCAAAGCAGTTTGATTACAGTTTTGCTTGAAAGCTGCTGGATCCCTTTGAGCCTAAATGATTGTTGTGTTTTATAGATGGTTTATTCCAAATCCTGAGGGAGGGGAAAAAATTAACAAGGAGGATAACATAGAAAACTGCTGTTTCAACCATCTCATCAGCTTCAGCTATCTGATGGCTGCTGTTGTATAACATGATCCCTGTACATGGTGCATTACTGACTTCCAATATGTGGTAATATTTACATTAACATTAGGACACCATCAAATCTTTACTTATCCACATAGTTAAAATTGTTATCTGTATGTGAACCCCAGAGATGATATATCTAATTGTCAGCAGTGACCTGATGATAATAGCAGTACAATTTAGTTACACCATACAATATCATTAATCATCCAAATGTAGCATAAACAGAACGGACCATTTGCTAAGGTCTTTCCAGGGGTGGCAAGAAGATGCCTCACTTATAACAGCTGTATGTGCCAGAGGCTTCACTAAGGAAAAGGCCTGATAGGACGGGGGGAAGATTTCTCTATTGAAATCAGAATCACCTTCAAGGGTGGTGCATGCCTCTATTTATTAGAATTATGCTACATATGCTAATGGCAGACTGTACACTTTTTCTGAGCATTAACATCTGCTCAAAGCAACAGACTTTCACTTACAGAAACTGATTTAAACTCAGTGAAGCAGATAAACGCAGAAATCTAAGCAGGTGGCTGCAAGTGAAGGAAGAATTCTCAATTCCTGAACTCAACCGATGAACTTCGCTAAACCCATAATTAATATTCAGATAACTACATTCTGACACATAGGATAAAAAAGATCATTTAAAGGATGCAAATGTCTACCTGGGATGAGGGGAAGTAGGGGCTTGGGTTTGGAATACAGAGTGGTTTGAATAGAAATCCAAAGCACTCCTTAATTTTGTACTGCTGACTTTGATATTGGCCTGGGCCAGAAAAAACAAAAAACAAGAGGATGTTATTGCATTGTTCACAGGAACAAAGTGGGAATTAAACTTTTAAACAAGCAGTTTGTGCAAGATAATGATAGAAATTAATCTTTCCTTGTAGGATGTTAGATGGTCTAAAGATTTGTTACAGAAGTGATGGTAAATTTGGTCACTACTTTTAATACCGCAACCTTTCATTTGGGAAATGTTGTAAAGACGTGATAAAAATATGAACAAAATAAATCCTTTTCTGTTCTCTCCAGTCACACTTTCTCAAGTTTTTTTGAGCACTGATAGCTAGTTCCGAGTGAAAGACTCATCAGTGTTTTATCCAAAAGGTAATATTGGAGAAGCAAAAGCCCTTCCTGTTTCTCTCAAACTCCAGGCTCATCGGAAGGATTGGATGGACTTTACTTCTAATCTAATTGAGCCTGAAGCTTAGAGCGATACATTAAATAGGAGTGATTTTTACATGTATTCAGCTTTTATTGCAGACATTTGATGTGGTTCCAGATGTACCTTTTCTCCAAAGAACTATGTGATAGTTCTTTTTCTTATATTAGTGGTATATATCCTTATGGCCAGTCCTAAAAGGTGTATTCAAACCTTTTGTACTCCAGGCAGGTTTCTGGACTGGTATTTCCTCATGGATGGTTCCAGAAGATTCTGCTCAAGCCTTTATTGTGCTCTCTGAATTAGATTTGTTCTCTCTATTGACCAGATGTATGGAAGTCATGCACCTACAGTGCTAGGCTTTCAAGAACTGTGGATTGGATCTGTAAAATGAGTTTTTTTCTCATTATAGTTCATTACACGAAGAAGTGAACATCATCAGGCTTTGGAAATCCCTTGGGCTGAAAATGTTGAGAGCCTGGGAGAACCTCTGAGGGAGGTATTGTATACACATATTCCATTCTCCCTGTTCTCTGGGCAGCTGTTTATGGCCACTGCTGGGTGCAGAATGATGTTGAGTGCTTCATACCTCTGAATCAGTGTGGCTGTACTTATGATCTTAAGAAAGCAATGTCTTTCTTTCTTGTTTCTTTCTTTTTCTTGTTTCGACTTCCATGTTGAAAAGCTTTTCTAAGCAGTCTTCAAGGATCTAAACTTGGTTTATAGAGCTGATACCTTTGTTCACTGGACTTCAGAAGAAGGTGAATGGGAATGAACAGCAAGCTAAGCAAAAATTAAAGGATAATTTTGACACCTGTCCCTGAAAATAACTAAATGCACAGTGTGCTTATACAAGGAAATATATTTCTGTACTTTTTGGTATGGCTATTTGTTCTAGTTTTTCCAAGCCTGGTGTGCTTTGCTATGCTTCCTCACAACCAGCTCCAGAATGTGTAAGAATATATGAGAATATCAACTTGGTTTTTTGTTTTGGTTTGTTTGTTTGTTTGCTTAAACATTAATTTTTCAGCCTGTGTGTTAGCAGAGAAAATCTGAATCTTAAAGATTGAAATACTGGAAAACAACAATTATAAATCTCAGAATGTACTTTTTCAGCTAAGATGATTGAATGTGTTTTGTGCAAAGATCGAGCATTGGAATTTTGGATATCTCTTCCATTTTTCCGAATGGATCAGAACTGGCAATAAAGTCCTATTAGCCTTCAAACTCCAATTTCTTGTTTTCTTTGAAATCAAAAGTGTCAACTTCGTGGCCTTCTAAACTCTAATAGAAACTCCCTCTTCTGTGTACACTGGGAATCACAGTGTATAACTATGTTGCTCTGATGTTTTGGAAGGAGATAGGATATTGGATACCTATATTATTGTGAAAATTTGAGATTTACTGCTACTGATCCAACCTCATGCATTTTCACTCTCAGATACAGGTCCCCCTATTGTCCCTCTGTGTTTTCTGGATATTGGAGTATGCTCCTAGATATATAGTGCTGATTTTTTCTATTACACATTATCAGAAATGCGGGGGCATATTCTGCTATGCTTGTGCAACCCATTTGACTTGAGAGAGGCTGCACCCCATTAAGTACTTCATCATTTGCTCAACAAAGTCAATAATAAAAGTCCTGCCAGCTTCAACTGTGCAGGATCAGGACAAACTGGGGATAGAATGTATGCTGTTATTTTAAGTTTAAAATTATTAGCTTCCATATATTCCCAAATTGTGGGTATGTAAAATAATTTTTAGAGGCATGCATGATTTTTGAAGTTCTATTCAAAAGGGTTTGTTACTTGAGGATATTGACAATCTGGTAGATTTTTTCAGATGAAATTATTAGGCTGCTGTAGCTGTAGCTTTCTTTTTTTCTTCCCCCTCTTTGTGCTTAATTGTATGCATGAGAATGGTTTCATTGACTGCTTTGGAGGGGTGCAAAAATATCTGCCTGGAAAAGTATTCTGTATAAAATCACAAGGGGGAAATGAAAAGAATGGCTACCAATCTGTTAAAAAAAATAAAATCGCCCGAGTGTGTGGTATCAATTTCCAGGGAAGAAAAAAAAGGGTGTTTTCAAGAGCTCCTAATGCAGTCCTAAGTAAGTCTTCACTGCCAGTTTAAAAGAAGAACTTGTCTAAAGAAAAACAAAGAAAAAGCAACCACAAAATAGGGAGCATGCCTGGAAAATGAAACTTTCTTCAAAAAGTGTACTTACAGCTTTTGTCAGACCATGCTGGAAAATGTGACGTAATTGCAGCCATCTTTTCCCTCCTGAATTCCCCTGCCTTTTTCTGCGTCTGTATTAAATGTCTGGCTGTTATCCACTCAGCACAGTAGGGTCACTAAAGATCGGATGATATTCTTTTAGTCAGACATGACTGAGTGAAATACAGCATCTATGTTTGGAGATGGGGCCTCAGTTCTGCACCGTGTTATTTATCCAACCATCAGGAGACATGGACTCCTCAGATGGGAACGGGAACAACCATGCAGTGAAAGTAGAAAGCGTGGAGATGTTTTCAGGACACGGGCTTCTGGTACAGAGGGCAGGAAAATGTGTGTAATGGGCAGACTGACTTTGCAGCTAAGCCATCCTGCTGCCCTAAATAGGTGGGTTGCTCTGTGCCAGGGGACCCCTTTGAGTACTAGGAATGGTGTTGTTTTCTTCCTCCCTGCAAGCGAAGGAGAGGTATAAGGTTTGCAAGGCAGTCGGAAATCTCTATTTGAGCAGTAGGACAGCTGTACGAAGATGTATAGTTATTATAGACATATATATAGCAAATAAACCCGACTGGAATCAGGACATCAAAAGACTGATGCTCTCTCCTAAGTATTCATCCTTTAAGTACTGTGTCTTTCTTTCTTTCTTGTTTTGTTGACTGCCTATTAGTGTGCTAATCTCTTGGGGGAGATTACTGAACAAATAGCTGTTGGACAAAAATAATGACAGGGAAGGAAAGCACAAAAAAAAAAAAGTAAGAAATGAAGGAGGGGCCAGTGATTGCAGAAGCAGAGATGTATGAAATCACACACTGGTTTTGGAGTGAAGGAGGGCAAAGAGACTAATTTCCCCATAGTTCAAAGAGAAAGGGAAAAAAGCTTTGCACAGAGGGGACTCAGCACCCATGCAGAATGTGTCCATGTCTTGCCTAAAAAAGTGCAAAACTACATCTTATGTGTGAACATTAGCTGCCCAAGTCCAATTCCCCTCTTTGCTGTTCCTGCCTGTTTGTTGCTGTCCCTGTGAGTGCTCCAGAGTAAAGCAAAGACTTCCTGAGCCAAATACCTGAGTGGGAGATGGGACAGAATCACACCCTCCATGGATCTGGTGTGGATTGGATGCATGCAGGATACCCCAGCCCACAGGTGATGTCAGCTACCTCTGTGGATCTCCATAAGCTCTGAGCTCAACATCTGCAGCCCCTGCTGCTGCCCAGCCTTGGCCTCACTGAAGGCACAGCTCAATGTGAGGCAGAGCCCTAACTGATTTTCCAGCTAACTCATTCAGAAAACAAATCTATTGTCCACATTATGTTCTGCACAAATATTGTCGCTTCCTGGGAGAGGCTGTTTATCTATATTTGCCTAGGATTGCTTTTGAATCGGACATTGAACCCATTTCCATGCAATGATTAACACTGGTGGTGGAGAAAACAAAGGGAAACAGCTTGGAGTGAGCTGGTTTTAAAAGAAAATAAAAAGAAGCAAAAAATCCCTGTGGTCTGAAAATGCTACAGTCAAAAGAAGGCATTCTGTAATCTGGGAACAGTCCTATATATAGCAATATGCCTGAGTGCCTCTGGGGAGCTGAAGCACTTATAAATCTCACGTATTAGATGGAGGCAGAGTACAGCACTCTCTCTGTTCATATGGAGGTGGCTGTTTCTAGTGGTTCTTGTGCATCTTGGAGTAATATCCCCGTACTCCAGACTGATGCTTTAAGAGAAGAAAGCCTTTTTGCTTTTGTTCTGGCCTCTTTGGCTCTTTCCTAATTTCTATTTTGTATACTTTTAGCTTAATTTGGAGAGACTGAGAGCAGACTGTTAGCTTGATGACTAGACTTGCATGATTTTTTTTTTGTCAGCTGATATTTGTGGAGGAAAAATAGCTTAACAAGAAGGAAAGCTGTTCACAGATTTGAAGGAAATTTGGCAAGTTGTTTCAAGCAGGACATAAAAAGGATAAAGTAAAAACATTTCCCTTCATTATCTTAAAAAAAAAAAGTTTATCTGAGGGAATAATTTCTTTTCTTAAATAGCTGTAACTCATTTCTGTTGTCATATTTTATGCAAAGTATAGAAAATAACCCAGTATAAATGTGTTCAAAAATATAATACTTGAGGGGAGGTTGGGGGCTTTTTCCCCCATAGAAAAAAGGAATTTAATTTTTGAGCTTAACCTAAACTTCCCAAGCAAGACTTGATTAACTGTGTGCAGTCCTGACTTCTCCCCGGAGCTGCAGTCCTAGGCTTTTGCTTCAACCTCCATCACTAATGTACCCTACGTCCTTGGTTGAGTCACCAAATCTCTCAGTAAAGATTTCTTTCCCCACACATGGGTGTGCAGTGCCTTGCACAGAGGGGATTGGTTTTGGTAGTAACCTGAAGGTGTCACTACTACACAATGAATACTGGTATCCACCATGTCCTGCTCTTTAGCAGCAGGATGGCTGCACTGCAGTTACAATGAATATGCAAAAAAAAAAAAAAAAAAAATTGCAATAAGTATTTCAAAGTATAGTTTTAGCACTTAAAAGACACCAATATATTGACCCCCTTGTGTCGATATTTATTCCTTAGCAACTGCATTACTTTGGCATATAAACTCCTATCTAACTTCCATTAAAATCAGTGACAAACTCCCATTGACTTAAATGGTGCAGGATAGAGCCCTAAATCTTTAATGTAGTCATGTGCATGTCTCTGTTTTTTCTAGATAATGTAATCATTACAATGTAAAAATACATCTATTATATGCACTTTGCTCAAATACCTGTAAATGTGACAGTAGTCACCCTTTCATATTATATGCTGTGTATCAACAAGTTACTTCTACTTAGGGATAAAGGAAGAAAGGTCATAAAAGGTTCTTTTCCAAAAATGCAAATGTACGTCCATGTAGAAATTCCTGGCTAAGATTGTCTATAAATATTAATTCCTCATAACATATACCAATTCTGTCTCACACTAGGAATTTCACTTTGAAAGAGTCAATCCTTTTGGAGTCACTGCATGCAGATTTTCCTCAGTGCCTCTACATCCCCTCATTAACAGCACCACTTGGGTTAATATTAGACTGGCACTTACACTGAATGTTTTCACTGTGGCTGCCAAGTCCTTTTCAACCTCACTACAGCCTGGTCCTGCAGTTAGGATCAGGTCCTGAACGGTTTTACTCACTGTAATCTGCAGTTGTTCCTGGAGTGCCTTCCCTGCTGCTGTCCCACAGTGTTATTCCTACTCAATGGCAGTGGGGACATCTTTTGGCCTGCCATGGCTTCCTCAGGCTTGGTGGGGAAAAGATGTCACACTGGTGCCTAAAAGTCACTTCTGGGTATCTTCATAGGGCCAAATACTCCGTGAACAAAAAGTCAAATCACCCTTGTAGTCACTAAGGGTTTGGGCATCTCAAAGGAAAGAAATTGAGGAGAATGCTCTCCCAGATGTGTTTGCAGCCTTTCTCACACACTGCTAGCTGCCTCTTTTTCTCTGTCCACATTTGCAACTCCTGATTTCTTGAAAGCTGTGGTGAAGGGCTGCACAGTTGTCTCCTGTGTAAACACTGGTAAAGCAGACTCTTCCAGGACAGGAATCTCCCCAGTATTCCTGTCAGAGCAGCCAAGACCCAAGGACATACTACCCACCTGATGTTTCTCAAGTTGGGGTAAAGAAGAGCTGTAAGGGCAAGAAAGGTCCTGGTGGGAGCTATGCCAGAAGAGCTGTCACATTTGCTGGTTAATTAGCCAAGACCAGAACCCCCTGGCTGCCACTGGGCCCCTTCTCACCCTTGGTTCTTGCCCAGAAACCTGAAGAGTTTGGGCTGGGGGGATGGCTGCCAGCCACATTGCTGAATAACGTGTCGGCATCAACTCACACGTCCCTTGTCCACTGGTATCCATCTGCTGTCTCTCATCCCCTGCCTGGCATCCCAGGACCTTGAGGATGGAGGTGTCCCTTTGTCCCCATCTGTGCAGTGCACAGCACACCGGGGCTCTCAGCCCTAATGGTGGTGACACACTTTAGCCGAGATCTAAGGCAACACCAAGATGTGACCATGCCACATGCAGCAGGCGGGTGCATTTAATACAGAAAGAAGGTTGAACTGCCCTGTGTCTATTTCCTCTCCGTACACATGTAGGTTTATTTTCACCTAAGAGGAGACACTGGCTTATCCTATGTGCACCCCAAAAGCTGCCTCACTGCACCCTGTGCCTCCCTGCACAGGAGTGAAGACCGTTCTCGCAGGAGTGGTGTCTTTAGGCCTGGTCCACAGTAGGATTTGAAAATGAGAATTAATAGGCATTAATCCTGCAGCCTTGTTGAAGCAATGTCTAAATAGCTTATACGTAGTAAACACTCTCAGCCTTTGCTGCCTGAGCCTGTTACTGCCTTTCAGTTAATGCCTCTAGAGAAAGTCCTAGCCAGACAGGAAGTAAGAAAACAAAATAAAACTTTAGACGACCTGATCTTAAGCAGGGGTGTTTAGAGATAGAGAACTAAGGACACGGACTGTGTCTCAAGTGACCCTAATTGCTCTTATAACTGGCAGATTTCCTGTTGTCCTGGCAAGTAAATGCACATAGAACATAGCTACGGTGTGGTCTCTAGAAAACTCTAACTGCGTGCTCCAAATCCTCACTTCAACCCTGAAGTATCAGAGAGGAACCAGCAGGCTTATGGGAGATGACTGAACTTAAATCAACCTTCAGAGTAACTTTTTTGGTAGCCTTTAAACCTGTTCCATAAATCAAAGGAGCTGTATTGGCACAAAGGCTCCCCCACTCCATTCCCCTATATAATTGCATCCAAACTAATAATCCATTAGGGCTGTAAATTTTTTTGAGAGTATAATGCACACGTTCAGCTTCTGCAAAGTCTTCTCATCATGGTGACTTTGCAGAGGCTTTCACAAGGTTTGGATCTGTTCTCTCCTGTTGTTCTGTCGTTGCCTCTCTGATTATGTGAGTGTTAGTGTCTGGGGAAGGAAGATGAAAAAGGTCCCCATCTGTCCTGATTCTGAAAGACTCGGGCCTGATCCTTCCCTCCCAGTCTCTGTGAATAATGCTGCCCTGCCAGCCCATCCCAGGCAATAAGGGATTACTTGTGGGGAGTAAAGGTGGAAGAGGAGGATGTCAGACAGCCCCTCCTGGAAAGATTTATAAATGCATCATAACCGACTTCACAGGCTTAATGCCTTGGAGAGTAATTGAAAGAGATGTTTCATATTGATCTTTTCAGAAAGTTCAGTTTGTCTAATCCATCTCCTCCCTAGAGTTGGGTGAGAAATATTTGAATTTGTAGTACTGGGGTTGGATTCTGCTCTCTGTCACCTGGGTGCAGACATAGAGAGGCAAATCTGGAGGCCATGAAAGCTTCCATGATGTAAGGCAGGGCAGGAGCCAACCCCAAGCATGGACAAAGTGTACTGGTGTGTCAGTAGCAGGGCTTGGTTTGAGGAAAACCATTTTTGTCACTGCAGGTTTCCAGTGATTTGACGGGATGGGCATTATATATCCATGTTGTGACATGAATGCCAGCGATTTATTGCACAAAATATGGAAAGGAAAGATGATTTTGTGGTTAAGAAATCAGACTGGGACTTGTATAATCTGTGTTTAATTCCCAATCCAGCTGTAGATTGCTGCTCTGCCCTTGGATAAGTTATTTATGCTCAGATCCATAAAGCTATTTAGGTATCTAACACCCATTGATTTCAATGGGAGTTGGGCTCTAAGTGCCTTTAAGGATCTGAGTCTTAATTTCAGTGTCGCTCAGAGTTAGGAACCAAACCTATTTGATCATGATCTGGTGCTTCTTTTCTCCTACTGGATGTGTGCTTGTTTGTGTCCATTTGGAATATGGTAGGTCTGCATGTGCCTGTACAGCATCTATCACAGTGCACTCTTGATCTCAGATGTTGCTGAAAAAAATATAATGTAAATGTGATCACAATTGTCAAAAAACCCCCGAAACAACCAAAACACACCCCAAAAACTTGAGAGCTAAACTGCAAGAATGACAAATCTAAGAACCTTAATATTATAGTCTGTTTGTTAATGTTGTTTTGTGCTTTAAAAATCATCAGCAAACACCACGTCTTTTACTGTGCATTGATCTCCTGTGGCCTTTTTAATTATTCAGCCCTTATAGTGACCCTTCCTCAAACCACCACAATTATTTTGCAAGTGTGAACTAGACTTTGTATCCTGTCCTTCAAGACATGGGTTTATTACCTTGCTTACTTTGCAGTCCAGGAAACTGAGTCACAGAACTTTGCTTCACACAAAAGATACATAAATAAACAATTAGGTCTTAAAACAGGAAAACACCCCAGTCAATGCTGCCCTGGAACAGATTCACGTTCCCTTGTTTCAATCAGATTTACAAGTATCTTGAGTTTAAAAAGGTCTCTGGGAATGGGGGTCCACTCCTCGGCTATTAAACCACTCCTTTATGCCACCTTCACCTGCTCCTCACTGGATTTGCTTTACTAACAGCAGCACTTTCACCCTAAGGCTGTCCCTCTGCCTCAGCAAGAGGAGACAATATGTGGTCCTTCATGCCAACAGGAACACAGAACGAATCAGCCACAGAGAACACACTGTTTTCAGGATTGTAGAGTCTTTGTGAATAAGAAACTGTTTAAACTTTGTACCAGATACACCGTCAGGCATGTGGCACTATTTGCATGGCATGAGGACTGAAATATACCCTTTGCTAGGAGCTACCTCATTCCCTAGAGCTACTGCCTGCTGTGTAGGGAATGTGGAGAAATTCCCAACCTGCAGTTAAGGTTTACTGGGACTCTAGCATAGCTGTTTCTTATCACACTTGAACACGAAAAGCCAGACTCAAAATCTAAGCCTGTTTCCAGGAAGGGTAAGCCACTTCCATGGATGAGCACTAGAATCCTCTGCCTGGGGCACATTTTCCTCAGTAACAGCAACTAACCTTGATATACTTCAATTTTTCTGAAGTATAAATTCCTAAACTTGCAGCACTGCCCTCCTACCCTTTGTATTTCAATATCTCCAAGGGGCAGATCCTCTCTGAGGATTCACTGCATGGAGGCAAACCATGCTATCTGTGGAGCACTGAGGATGAACAGGTAACCAGAAACATCCAGTGCTTCCTGGCTGTAAGGGTTCATATCCTCCTAAAGAGCAAGATAGATTCGAAGGGACTGTTATGGTTTTAGTTTGAAAAAACCTTTTGGTATAAAGCAATTGATTAATTTACTGGATTAAAAGGAACTTTGGAATGCCTAGTGGTGTTGAAATACTGCTAAGACTTGTTTAACCGGATGATGTGTGGAGAATCTTACCAGGAAGAAACCATTATCCTTATCATATCCAGGAAAACGAGAGCAGTTCCACCTGGCGTCTTATTCATGTGAGTGTTGCTGGTGGGTCTAAAGTTTTTTTGGTTTTCTCATGTGTGTAGAGAAAAAACAGCCACCAGTGACTGAGCTCGCCAAATAAATTAAAGGACTTTCTTTCCTCTACTCAGTTGCCCTCTCTGTGACGTGCCTTGCTCTCACTCCTTCCTTTCTCCCCTATAACAAATAATCAGTGAAAAATAAATGAGTGCAAAGCCAGCATCTTGCCAAAGCATCTTTGTGCAAAGGTTTAATTTCCTGCCCTGCTGTGTTTTTGTGTGTATGTGTTCTTCTTTTCCTCAGAGAAAGGAAGGAAATAAGAAAAAAAGCAATGGTAGAAAAAATAAAGAGCATCAAGAACTCGACACACAAAAAAGTGAAGGGATGTTTAGGAAAAGAGGGGATTGAGTATATTTTCCTTGCACTAAAACCATATGCCACCTTGGATGGTGGATATAGTGAGTGGGGTAAAACATAAAACAGGTGGTGTCTGTCTGAGAAATGAAGTTTGGCATTCCTACACCCTTTCTTCCAACTCAGAGAGTGTTTGTTGGAAGCACTATCTGCCACACGAGACAGACTACGGCAGTGTGCAAGGGGCTTGTAATTGATGACCACTGATAGCAGTGGTGATGGTGGGCTCTTTTTTGGTCTCTGCCTGTTATGGCAGCAAGTGGGGCTGGATGGCAACTCAGAGCAGGCAGTATGAGAGTTGGACAGTCAATAGCCCTCCCTGGAGAAAAAGTCAGGATGCTCTCTTGCAGGATGCGAGCGCTGGGTGAGCATGTGCAGCAGAACAGATAGGAATGAGCCACAACGTGGCAGCATTGTATCTGGTGTGTGGAAGAGACAGCGAGAGTCAAGCGAGCCTGACCTTGGTCCTGCCTATATCAAACCCGAGCTGATTTGTGAGAGTGTTCATCCGAAGGCAAAACACAAGGAGTAAACTTTGTTCTCAGGTACTGGTAGCTCAGATCTACCCCTCTCCAGAGAAGAAAAAAAAGGCAAGAAAAAAGAGAAAATAATTGGGGTGGTTTGATTATTATGCGCCAAAACAAGCTGGACAGCAAGAATTTGGCAAAGAATTTGGCCTGTTAGGAAATATGTTTGCACAGTACATGCAAGTCCAACAAGGTCTAATCCCTGATATTTCTAGTGACGGTCAAATGCAAACTTTTTGGAAAATCTCAAAGTTCTTTCTGAGAAAGTTTTATTTATCCAGTTTTGTAAAGCAACAATCAGAAAGACAATGCCAACAAGTTAAGTATCTTGAGGTTTTCAAATCAATCCTGAATTTACAATGTCCTTTATAGAGTCATTTACAGCTTGAAACACCAGTTGTGGTAGGGACCCCCCCCTTCCCCAAAGCATGTACAGAACAAGCATGCAAAAAAAGTAGGTGCTAAAAAAAGTGACAGCCAGTTTTAATTTTTCTCTAGCAATTACTTGCTCAGTGTCTGCAGAGTAAACCAACAGCTGAGCTAGGGGGGAAAAAAAAGGCAGCTCTGTCTCCCGGCTCCCAGCTCTCAACAACACTGTGTGTTAAAAGTCTAGCTAGGGCTGTGAATCACAGGTTCTGCCTGTGGCAGGACCTGGGTGGGGTGGGTGGCTTTTCTGGACTCACTCCAGCAGCTCACCTGTAACAGAGGGAGCATGGGCCACCAAGACAGGTCACTTGCTCATCAGGGTAATTTAATCTGCAACTTCTCAGAAGGATTTCTGTGCCTTCTCCACCACTCAGAGAGAGAATATGTCCCATCAGGCAAAAATGAAAAAAAAAAAACAGGGAAAATGCATTTGGGTTGTATAATTTGAGCACGAAGCTGACATGAAAATAAGGGCTTCATCATCTGGGCTTGGCGAGGGAGGGGAGGAGGTAAGAATGGGAGGAGGGGTAAGGAAATAACAATTTGCTGTCACCTGAAGTATTGTTTAATGCTTTACTTAAAAATGCTGACAGCTTCTGCACAGCTGTATCCACGATAGAAGCAGCTTGCTGGCACATTGATAAAGTATTAAGACGAGCACAGATCTGGGCACGTTACAAAGAGATGAGAGCTCCTTGCAGCTGAATTAAGGCAACATGCACAAAGTAACCGTTACCTGGCAAAGGATCATTTTGATGCCAGCGTCCTTTGTTTTGATTCCAGATCAAAGGAAGGATAGGTGGTTTAGGGCTGGCACTCCAAGTTGCATGGCTAACTTATCTGTGCCATTAAAGCAAGCATCACATTGACTGCTTGTAAGTAGAGAAGGATCTGAAATACATGAGGGAAGGATGGGCAACAAGGAGGGAAAGCAAAACCGACTGGGAAGTCATGCAGTCTCAAGTCCTGCAGCAGAGAATTTAAATACCTGTCTTTCTTCTTTACAAAAGCCTGGGTGCAAAGTCCTCCTGCTGTTCTCAGTATGGAAAATCTCACTCCAAACCCAGATCTAAAGTTACCTCTGCTCTGGCTCTTGTGCTGGGACATCCTCTGGATCCGCAGAGCCAATGTAACGTCATGTTGTCACAGAAAATATTATCCCAGTAGACCCTGGAGGACGGGCATAGCCATATCTATTTAAAATGCCTAAAATTTAAAATGCCTAAAGCCAGCATACTTTTAATTTTTTTCTGTATGTGTGTATTTATATGTCAGTGTAACCATTTCTATACAAGTATTGTAATGTCTCTAATAGAGAAGTTTTGTCAGCCCAATCATGCTGCTGCAGTTAAAACAGTGCCGTTTTCTCCTTCCACAGACCCAAACACAATCCTGCAAAATGTCAAGCCCTGTCAATTCCTTCTGGCTTCTAGGGAACCTCAAAGCTTCTTTTCTGAGGGTCTCAGCAATTCTCTGTACACCCCAAAGGAGAATTGGGCCCCAGGTTAGGGAAAAGTAGGGCAGCCTTATCCTATCAGCTGTCTGAAAGGGTGCCTAGCATTTTGAGAAAGAGTGACAGAGAAAATACAAGTTACCAAGGCGATGGGAAACCTCAACGTAGTGAAGACAGACATAAAAAATACGTGCTGTATCCAGACAGCTGCTCTGAGACAAATCCACTGTATGCCCTGCCTCAGTTTCCTTTTGATTTCAAGGCAGAAGATGATGTTAGCTCACCACAAATCAGCATTAGGAAGATGTTGCAGCCAAGATTTCTGCCACACTGCCATTTAGACCTGTTCTTTGTAACGTGTGAATGAACATCTGGTTTGTGTTGCATCAGAGTCAAACAAATTGGCTTTTCTGCTGCCTCTGCTGGAGCTTCTGTGGGAATGAATTGTGTGGTATAAGATCCCATCCTAGCCAATACACCCTCCAAAAGAAGGAAGAGAACTCCAACTCTTTCTCTCCTTTCTTTCTCCCACCAGACTGGATCAAATCTTGATCTCATTATTTCATGGTAATCCTGGCAAAAATTCACAGGAGTCAGTTCCTCCAGATTTGCATGTATATAACCAAGAGGAGAACTCATCACCATGTCTTCATCGATGGTTCTTAAACAAGGAGAAATACTAAGACCTCCTTTATCTTGACAGCACAAGATGGCTCAATAAATGTAAAGCACGTTTACATAACAGTAGAATAATCTATGGTATTGAAGGCTCACAGATCCCGAAAGTCTTTTTCACTTGCAATGAAGGGAGGGGGGGACGAGAGTTAAATAAGGAGAAAAATATATATTGAATAAAGTGCTTGTTGCAGAATATTTTTTTTAAATACAGAACTGTGAAACCTAAAGTAGGGCAATACCCTCCCTTTCAACAATACTTTGACTTCCTACAGTCAGCAGATGCAATATGCATAGGATTCAGAAAGATCCCATTAAAATTCATTAAACCGTGTTTCCAGCTATTTAGTAAATTTTGAAGAAAAGAAACCTATTGCCTCTTCTGCTCTATACGATGGCCTCTTTGAATGCAATTAACCCTTCATTCATGGGTCTTTCTATCCAACTAATCTCCCACCCCGTGCCTTCCGATGCATTTTTAATACCGCAGCTAATACCGCCACCTAAAATCCTCCAGCAGACACCATGCAATAGAGCTCTTTGCACAGGCAAGGTACTGTAAATCTCCATAAACAGTGCTCGGATGAACAGCAAATTCAGATAAGTGATGTGTTCTTTTTCATGGCTTCCAGCTACAAATGGAGGATGCTCTTCATCCTTCAAGGTAGATTTTGATCCAGGAATTATGTCAGTTTCATACCTGCCCAGGGAGTTTAGCCACTGTGTTTGGGGAAGCTGGACAAAAAAGGGTGTGAGAAGAGGCAAGATGGCATAAATAAATAGTGAAATAACAAAGAAAGACCTAGTAGTACATATGCAGATAAACATCCAAAATAATAAAAAAAAAAGGATCCCAGAAAATCAGAAGATATTACAGGAAGTGTCAGCTTTATCTGTCTGAAGTGTAAAACTCTGGTCTCTTTATTACATGGTTGACAGAGACTCAGGACCCAATATGGTCTCATCCTGAGTTCGATAAACTGTGACCAATTTCAAATTGGAGCTCCTATTTACGGAGGTGCTAAGCGGAGAGGGGGATTATATCATGCTAAACAGAAGCAACCAAAAATATTTCTGTTTCCCCCATCCTCTTTTCCCATCTGATAAATGAGCTGGTTTGTCAAAACAGGGAGTGGAGCTGGAGGGACCAGGGAAAAGCGTTTGGTATAAAAAAAGAAAACAGAAGATGAGAACTGAAAATATTCTGTGTTTCTGTTTGCTCAGAGCAAATCCCATTCCCAAGCCAAATCTAATCAGAATTTGTCCATGAAAAAAGAATTCAGAAAGGAAATATTTTGAAATATAGAAGAGGCCTCAGTCTGATCCATGCTGCAAGGTGTTCAAGGTACACAGTGTTTCTTTCATTATTTCACTGTTCTGTTACAGCTATGAAGGAGTGTTATTTCTGAGTCACGGAATTATGCTTTTCACTTGGATTCTGTAACACCCCTACGCTTAATTATTTCATCTGAACCACAGATTTCCATAGATCCAGCAAAGCATTTAAGCACCTGCTCAACTTTAAGAACCTATTGCTTTCTGGGAGGCTTTCCACAATATGAATTAGACGCACACTTTGCTGGATGGACGGCTCTATACAATAACTAGATTTCATCTGGAAGAAAGCCAGGCTGTTTGTGAAAGGCTTCACTGATGTTGAGTTTATCGGTCTAAAATTTGTCCGGAAGTGTATGTGCCTTTTTTATTTAAGACTTTGTTGTATCTAATTGAACTCTGGCATGGTGTTTGTGATCAGTCTTGGACAACTTGTAAAGGACTAATCCTGGCACTGCAGAGCGGTAGACAAGCATTACAGTTTGTGTATTGGATTTGAGTTTCACCCTAAGCCACTGGGAAGCCAATCTGAAATCTGTCCGCTTAACAGAGAGGTACTGCCATTACCTTGCTCTGCCAAATCAGGGTATTTTAAAGAGAAAGCAGAGTGATTCTGTTTAAAATTCACAATACATCTGTACAGAGGATGAGAATTTCAAAGTATAGCACAAGTCTTGCTTTATGGGGAGGTATTATTCTCATTGTTCTTCAAGAGCTGGAAAGAGGGGAGAAAAAAAATATATAGGAGCTCAACTCTGCAAAATTTGTGGACCTGAATGGTGGACTAAGTGCTATGCAGAAAGCTATGGAAAAATATCAGCAATCAAAAGCCAAAAATCTGGTCTCCGAGCTTCCCGTTCAAAGACATACAATATACTATCCTTCTACCCAAGAAAGAGTATCAAGTGCACACTAAAAATTTAGAGGTTAAACACCCATTTAGGGGGATATGTTACCTACTTCACACTCCACTGACACGGGGCATGTTACCTGTAATGCCATGGCAATGTGTGTACACGTTAACAGCAATGTTCACTTGCTGTAAGAAGATGTCTATGGATTCATCCACTTTAATTGTTTCCATGACTTAAGCATTAGGCACCGGGAAATTAATCTGGGCAATAGTCAAGACAATCTGCACAAAGCTGGGTCCAATGTTGCTAAAACAAGTCGGCTGAAATGAAAAAGTGCAGCTGTGACTCTTTTCCTGATACCAACACACACACATACAAACACACGCACGCACACAAAAACTGGCCCTTATTCTTATTATTTATGGACACAGACAAAAAGCAAAAGGGGGAATGGTAATGCACACAGATGCTGATTAGCTGGAGATTATATTGATGATGTAATAAAAATTCACTTTGTCTCTTAAGCTGCACCAGGACAATCAAAGAGAGATTAGATAAAAATCAGAGAGAATGAATAATAGAAGGGAGAGGTAACATCTTAAACCATAACTCCCTACAAAATGTTCTACCTCTGAGTGTCCTCAGCCAGAATAAATAAGGGCTGGAGAGTGTAAATACAGCTCAAATGTACATAAGAAAGAGGCAGATGTGGCTTTTTAAGCATATTATTTATCAATAAGCAGCCAGATGCATGCAGTTACCTGCACGGGTTTGCAAATACACACATACACACATCTGCATGCACCTTTCTAATTCTATTGAACAGATGATGAGAGGGAGTGCAAGAGAGAAAATATTGTATTTGGAGGGGGATAGATGGGCAGAAAAATGTATGGGGTAAACAATTATCAAAGAATGGGAAATGATCTAAGGGAGAAAGACATAAACTTGTGGGAAAAAAAAACTCAGCCACTACTTGACAGGATAAGAAAAAGCAAAATATCTCAATCATAGAGAGACAGGAGAAAACTTTCCTCTCTTAGAGTGCTTGCTTGAAAAGGAACAGAGCTCTTGCACATCTAACATTGGTTTAAGTTTACTGGCCATGTTTAATATTTGATTAAACCTTTGGCATTGCTGACTATCCTGATCCGAATAGATGATCTGATACTTTCCCTGGTAGTAAAGCCAGGCATAGGTAATAGCTGTCTTCTGACTATGCTGTCTTATGCATATGAGTCAGATTTTACCACATCTGAAAACCTGCTCACTTGCTCAGTATTTTCAACAATGAAAATGAATCAAACAAAAAAAGCCCAAAATGCTTGTCCTAGCCATGGAGTGGACAGCAATTTATTCATAGCTGTGGAAAAAAGACCCTTCCTTCCAAAGTCTTCCCTGGCTTAGTTTTACCTGTTCTTCTGGCTGTACTTTTTGCCTGTGGTTTGCATTATTACTTGTTAAATACATTAGAAAATGCTCATCAGCTTGCTCGGCAGCTTGGGGATGTTTGTGTGGTTGCCCACACACATACGCACACACACATACACGCAGCAATTTTATAAATAAATCACAGTCATAGGGGTGAGGAGAGGGCATGTGGTGCTTCGGAAGAAAGCAGAACAGCAAAAAAGAAAGGACATCTCCAGGATCAAAAAACAGGGGCTGTCAGAGTTTCTCTGCACCTCTCAATGCCTGTGAGATGGCCACTGCTGCTGATCATAGAAGGTGAAAGACAGTGACACCAATCCTGGATGATTTTTCCCTGGCCATCTAGGTGAGGAAATGTCTAAACCCTCAACACAGTCAAAAACCAGGCCTAAATAATCAGACTACATACTTTACACCTCAAATGAGACAAGGCTTGCCGGGAGAAGTAATATCTTTTATTAGTCCAACTGATACAGTTGGAAAAAAAAAGAGAAGCTTTCAGGCACACAAGAAAGTCTGTCTTTTTTTTTCCCAGCTATATCAGTTGGACTAATAAAAGATATTACCTCTCCTTACAAATGTTGTCTCATTTATAACCTTAGACCATCACTGCTAAAGCTACAGCATGACTTTTGCCTTAAATACACACAAAGCTCTTTGCAAAGCTGGATAACATAAATTCTTTATACATGGCAAACTGAGGAAGAACAAGGTCTACGAATGGGATCTAGAAGGATACAGAAGGTTAGTAAGAGGACTGGACTAGAAATAGGTTCGTAATCCCTTCCTATCTACCTCTGAATGAAGAAGACTCTGATGCAGCACCACATCAAAGGCTTATTTTGCCTTTTTGTATAATTTGGAGTTGCTAGAGAGAAGTCCTGGAAGTGAGGGGTAGTTATGTTTCAAAACACCAGGGAAAAATATTTTTGCAAGAAGCTTAACTATAGTCCCAGAACAGACTACCAGCAATAGTTAAGAATAAGATCAGGATTTTAAGATTTCAAAGGAAAATACATGCAGGATTTTTCAGGTGTAAGAAATCAGCTTCTGATTTAATGAAACAAGAAAAGTTAAAAAATAAAAAAAGTGCCACTGCCTTGGTGAAATTACAGACTTACGGCTTTTTTTTTTTTTAATCTTTGAAAGAGGACATCAAGCTTTGAACCTCAAAAGGAAAAATAGCCCCCTGTTATCTATCTACTCTCTCAGTAGTTTAAGTACAGAAATACATCTGTTTGTGTATCTGTGTTTGTGCATACTTTGTGAGTGAGGGTCTTTCTGCTACTACTCACAGCTGTTTTGCTTTCTGAAAATACTTGGACAGTATGGCTCCCATTTTCCAAAATCTGCTCAGGAAAGACCTGGGGAAGGAGAAGAGAGTTAGCTAACATGGTCTGAGAGAATCCAAGTGGTGACTCGTGACACAAACTGGTGAAGTGCTCTCTGCAGGAGTGACAGCCAGTGATTGCACGAGGGTAGAACATTAGTGCAGAGATGAACTGAGGAAAGAGTAGTGTGAACAGTGATGGTGAGAGCCAGGAAAATAGGTCTGTAGTGGCAGAGGTTGGCTATGGAAAATAAATGACTCATGAGCACAAGTAGGCTGAGAAGGATGTTTTGGGAAACAAGCAGTGAGCCTGGAGGGGCCCCTGAGAAGGGCACCTGATCCCAGTGGTGGATCGGAGCCTGTAGTCCACACCCTCACACTTGTACCTACAACCAGGGCAGGAAGGCTGGGAAGAGAGGATGAAGAGCTGCTCTTGGATGCAAGCCCAGCCAGTGAAAGCCTGGGTGCCTCACTTGAAGAACAAACACAGAGGCCAAGGATGGAGACCTGAGCTGGGGGAGTGAGGTGCTCGCCCGGCAATTGGACCTGTGTCTTTTGTCAGATAGCACAGAGCAGGGTCGCTTGGTTTGCTGGTGGCTCAGTTATTTCTTTCTGAATTAAGAATCTTGTCCGAAGTCTTGTCCCTGGGTCAGTGTAGGGGAAAAGACAGGGGAATGACACACCTATTGTGCAACTCCTTTTATGAATAAACTCGTGAAATCTAATTCTACCAGCACCTCTCTGGCCTTTTTCAATGAGCCAGTCAGTAACAAATGATCATTTAACAGCACAAAGCAGCCGTTATATAGGAGAACAGATTGAAGCTAATACAACACACATTTCCCTCCAAACAAGAACCCAACATTTCTTCTTCCATTTTTTTTTCCCCATCTGCAAACACTGTCAGTAAAGTTGAGTAAATATATAAATAATTAAACAAACAAATACTTTCTCTGCTGCCCCCGGGCCTTTGAAACTGAGACTTAGTTGGATTTCAGGCAATCAAACAGCATCACGTTCATGCACTCACACTGCACGCACACTTCCTCTCCACCTTTGACAGAATATCATTGACTTGAGTGCACTGTGATGATTTCAAATAGACTAGGGGTTAGATAATCGACTCTACACACACACATAAGCACACACACACTCCAGCTCCTCCATTTATTTCATAAAAGACATAAGCACAAAAGGGACAGAAACACAAAAAAAACCAAAACCAAACAAACAAAAAAATTCCACATACATTGCTATTGATGAATTAACTACAACTGAAAAAATAATAAAAAAAAACAACTTAGGAGTCTGATTCATTTGTTTGTCAGATCTTTGCTGTAGGAGATCACCTGAAAACCTCCTCTTTAATGAAAATGTTGCTGAATTAAATTTGTTGTACCTGGCTACCTGAGCACACTGGTATATTATTTATTCCTCACAATGACTTACACCTTGTGTAGCAGCAGGGAAAGCTATCTTCTGGACTACCTTGCTTTGCCAAAGTCAGGGATATTCACATCACTGCTTAAGGATTCACACAGTGTCTGTCTGTTGTTTGTGAGGCTGGGTCAGAGTCTAACTATTGACTTCAGAGAGTGTTGGGTCAGTACTCAGCAAATGGGTGACGACTGTCAATTCCATCTGCCTGTAGTGAGGGCAGAAGTACACTTGTCTAGAGAGAAGTTGCTTTTTTTACTGACCCTGTGAAGGCAGATACCTTCAGCTTGATCCAAATCATGTTGCAAACAATAGGTTGGACCAGCCCCTTAAAGAAGAAAGGTGGGATGCGGCCCTTCATCAAATCCTTGTTTGGCAGCTCCTTCAGTTGCCATAACAATAAAGAGTATGTATGTGATTCACTAAAAGTCAGAAAAAAAAAATCAAGATCCTGAATCAGTGAATGATGATATTCCTGTAGACAGAGAATTTACAAAGGCTGAATCCTACTCACAAAAAGAAAACTGGCAAAATTGCCGTTGACCCTTTCTTAGCAAAGCAGTGACAAATATGTATTTACAAGTGAAATGAGCAAAGCTAATTTTCCATGTTCCCACTGAGTGTTTTTGAAAGCATATTTTCTGGATCTACACTGAAAGGGGCTTTGATGTAATAAATTTACCATCAGAGATACACCAAAATCTTTATGCAGAAAAAACTAAATGTCAAATTTATGCCATTAACTTCTTCCTTCTAAAAAAATAAATAAATAAATTCTGACTGGACTAATATTGCAGTTGGGGAAATGAAAGATCAATAGCTCACTGAAGCCAATGAGAATCTTTCCATTGATTCAACAGGTTTCAGATCAGGCCTGAAGGCACCGAGCTTAAGTGACTCCATCAGAGAGTGTTGGTGAGTAATTATCCACGCTGTGATTAGAACCGAGGCGTCCTCACCGCCCGCCCTCACCCACCAGATAATGCCCTTCCTTTGAATGAAGCTGCAGGCACAAGCAGCGATTTAAAAGGAGAGACTCTGAGGTGTATTAGCCATTGCAAATAATTCCCAAGGAATGGCAATGCTTGTGTTTCTTGTTTATTTGTTTGTTTGTTTAATTTGCTGTTAACTTTCCCTAATCCGTAGTAGAATATAGAAACTAGCACCTTTCTAGCATCTTTATCTCCTGCAAGACCTTTACATGCAAGATCTTTTCCTGGTAGTGTTTCTACGAGTTGCCGCACTTTTTCAATCACTTCTCTGTCAGTGAGTAAACTTGGAGTTAAATAATTTCTAAGATACTCTTTTCTTTGGTATCAAAATTGGCTATAACACCTCTTGCAAATAAACATGAAGCAATGGTATGCTTTTAAAGACTTTGCCAAAGGATTTTTGTTGGTTGTCTTGCTCATTCCTCACTTCCACTCCTACTTTTCTCATTTATTGCCAGTATCCTGAATGAGATTTCTTTTTCTAAAAGGAAAAAAAAATAAATCCATATAAATTTAAAAAAAGATAGGAAAAAGGAATGCAAAGTAAAAAAATGGCCAGGCTCTGTTCAAATGCACAAAACAGAACAAATCCCACGGAATAACTTAATTGAATTACAATATAAAACAGGGTGAAAAATTGCATCCTCATCCATGTATTATTGAAGATGGAATACGATCAAATAAATCGTGTTTAAAAGCAATTAAATGCTCACAAAAGAAAAACACTTGCCCCGTAAACTGAAAAAAAAAAAGACATAATGAAATGCAAACCTTCCTGAAACTACCATATGGAGACTGGAATGAGACAGTTGAAGCTGAACAGTATAGCAGAACTAGCTTACCTAGATAAGGCAGCCTATTGTCGAAGAGGGAGTAGTTAAGAAATTCAGAAGTAGTCAGGTCTGTATGTCTGGATTTAGGTGAGTAACAACCTTAAGACATCGCATATTATCAGCCGCTTCTGCTTCAACCAGCGGCATCTTGCAGAACTGCCCGTAACTTCGGTCCCAATCCAAACACTGCTGCAGGCAGATTAGAGTTTTTTCTGAAGATTTCAGCAGGCTTTGGGGCAGGTCTGTAGCCGCTCTGCAAAGTCTTTTTTTTTGTCAGTTATAGATTTTACCTATCATAGAATGTATGCTATTTCCACCCTTTTCCTCCCATCCCTTAAATGTTGATAAAGGTGTGAAAAAAAAAAAAATCAAACATTTCCATTGCAATTTTGTGTTGAAAAAAAGCTGTCTAGTACTAATCCTGTTTTGACAGGTGCTGAACTTGTTGACTAAAATGCTCCTGGCTGCATGAACTTTCTCAGGTCCCTTCCATGCACCTGCCAGGCAAAGACCCTATCCTAGAGAAAGAGGAATCTGTTTTCTGTCTGGGTCAGGTGAAATAACAGACAAGAAACAGAGTCCGGGCAAGAAAACCGAGTTTTTTCTAAGTTAGATTTCAGAGATGTGTAAACCAATTCAATCTCCTCAGCAAGGGTATCTCCCTTTCCCCCTGCTTCCTCCATGCATCATTTCAAAGAAGTGTGTCTTTACCTTATTATATTATTAGAATCAATCAATATTATTAATATTACATGTAAGCAATTCTGTAAATTCTTCCTAGTTCTCCTCCCTGCCTGTTAACAGCAGGTGCGTTATACAGTCTCTGGTTAGTTTGGTCAACTAGTTTATCGATAGCCTTAATAAACAATATCTATATTGTGACCTTTGCTCACAGAACTGAATCTCTCGTACGGGGCTGTCAGATTCCCTAAAGAAGTATTGATAAGCTCATTACTGTATTGCTACATATAATTTTAGGTGTGATTTTCACTCACCCTGAAGCATCTAGTAACCTAATACATTTTTTTCCCCTCCTAAAGCATCGGTCCTTTTACAATTGATCAAATAGTGAATTAGAGCATTATAGAGAGGAAACATAATCAGGGGATTTCTACAAGCACACTGTGATATATCTTTTGATCTTCTGACAACCTTCATCCCTCTGGATCCTACGAAGGAAGCGCTGTTTTATAGGGATATTATTAGGCTGATGCTGCTTTATACATCTACCTGCAAGAAGCTTCTGAATCCAAGAAAGATATTTGTGTCCGTTTGCAGTGAGTGATGCATATTATGTGATGCGAATCTATCCTTAGGGACTGGAAAGGAGAGGAGCTATGTGCAAATGTAAGTCTGCCCTTTCGATACATGCATGCATACACAGTCTCTGTGTAGTATACACAGGCATTTGAATTAGAAACAGGCCAAATATGCAGTCAGATCTCATCAGACCAACTCTGTCTGCAAATCTCCGTTTTCATTCTGTTTGAAGATTCTGTATGTCCAGAGTTATCTGCCCCAGTGCACTGAGGAGGCAGCCTGGTTATCTCTAAAATGTTTTGGAGACTCAGACACAATGTACAAATAAACCAGAGATGAATTAATTAACTGTGACTGTATCATTAAATTAGTATAATGAACAAATGGTTACGTATCATATTAAACTCTGTATATAATTCCAGGAATCCCTATTAAGTCACCTGCCACTTTCATGTTAAGAGTATGATCTCTATACTGTCTTTTACAAAAGGGATTATTTACAGACCTGACTATACTGAATATGTGTTTTCATTAACATGTACATAAAATAAATGGTTGCATGTGTGTGATATACAAATGTGTCAGGCACACATCTATGTCACTGCATATGCACTTTTCACGTAAAAGTTCATTCTTGGCTACACTTTTCAAATTTTTTTTACATTTTTTATGTTTTTATGGGGGTTTTTATATTTATCAGACTTAAGTAAGAAAATTATACACCTCAACGACTTAAAAGGATAAGAATAGTCTACATTATGAACTGTGTCTGCACTACACCTTAGTCTACTAACCGTAAGCAACTTTCTCTCTGCAAAATACTTTGAGGGTCCCTGTCACTAGCAACCATATATCCCTGGAGACTTCAATGTTGCCAACAAAGCCATCTATGAAATAGTTAATATTAAACAATGACTGTCCATGTTCAACAAAGGAGGTAGAAATAAACAGATAAGGGTGAGGTAGATCGAAATCTGCATGCCTCATTGGCCGAGCTGTCGGATATTTCTAATGCATCTGAAGGGTTTGTTACTAAGAACCTGTTAAGTATCTTTAAACCTTTGATCTGTAGCCAGTCTTAACAAAGGTGACAATTAATTACAGGAGAGTGCATTGCAATAAAGTTACATCGTGGTCAGTTTATATATACTGTCCAAAGCTGGTTCACAGAAGTCACTGTCAATTAAAGTCTTCTTGGAGTCCAGTTCATTATCAATTTTTTCCCCCTTGGCTTGATCAATATTTTTGGCTGCTTCAGCTTGACAAACTTAACACAATGTCTATATCTATATGTCTTGCCATTCATTTACATGGAATAGATGGCCGTATATGATTTATTTTTAGCTTCTACGTATGGTCAGGCACTTTATTTGAGAGGTTTAGAGCTCTCATCCATCTTTATTTTAAGGAGAGACAATAATAAGCCCTCTCTTCCTTCAAGGGGATGTCAGTTGGATATAATGAATGCACATTAAAAGCTGCATTCACCTGTATGTGCATTCAGGCTGTGGCTCACAGTGACAAAAGCAAACAAATGCAATCTTGACTCCTGACTCCAGTCCACACCAAGCAATGCAGCACAGACAAAGTGACCCAATAGATCCTGTGATGCCCAAAATGTGACAACGCATCTCAAGGAATTAGAGAGAGAGAGAAGCCTTTTAATATATACCCCAGCTCTGCCACTGGAGCAATGGTGGAAGAAAACCATAATTTTTACTCACCATGGTTATTTTCCCCTTTTTCTGCAGTAGATTTTAATACATAAGGGTCAGTCCACCATGACAAACCACGGCAACAATCATATGAGCATCGGTGGAGCATTTAAGTGAGTGAGAAATGCATCAGAGATCCAGCTTTTGGCAGTTTTTCAGATTTGTTTTAGTTTTAGTTTCACTTACAGAAGGAAGGCTAAGTTAAGAGACAAGCCAGCAAGCACAGAAATTAGTAGCATTGTCTGCAAGTGTAGTGGTTCACTATGTAATTATGCAATCCTCAATTTTAAAAGGAGTGTAAAACACTGAGTAAGTGCAAGCTTGCACCAGGACTTCCAAACATGAAGCCACCAAAGTGATGGTAAAAATCTCACTGAGTTCTGCATAGCAAGCAGGTAACAGGCCTTCACTCCTGAAATAAAGGTGATGCAGGGATTAGTGAATGACCAGCCTGTTTGTTAAGGTTGGGATTCAGTTTAGTTCCCTTACCATCTCAACTACTTAGTATAAACTCTTACAGAGCAGAAACCAAACAGCACTTGATGGACAGGTCATGTTGAGCTCTGCAGCCTTCTGCTTTTTTGAAATATTATTTTAAGGCTATAGCCAACACCTACACGAGTCTTTGGGCATCTGATGCTTTTTTTCTCTTTTTAATGCAGGTAAGAAGTCCAACAGCCTACATCATCTCCCCCACTTTTTCTCCTTTGGAACCACTACTGACTGTCGCATAAACCTGCCTCAGTTCACACTTGATTGACAGGAGGGACGGTAACAGCTCCTTTAGTGTCGTTATGGTCTGTCGGGTCAGTGCGGCTGGTGTGCTCGCGCACAGGGTATGCATGATAAAAAACACCGTGTTGTCTTGCTGAGAAATGTAGCTGTGTATTTCTAGCTCTTAGGGGTAGGGGAGACCCTCTTTGACCATCCAACCCCCTTCACCCCTTGCTCTTGACCACCATGAACAGAAAGTCCTCTGCTTGCCTTCCTTGACAAGTACAATCCACTTTTCAGTTGAGCACAAGACACTTTATGCGATCTCGCTTACTCTTTACCCAGAAAAAATTTCCAGGTACTTTCTGACAACTTCCTTCAAAAGTCTATTCCATCAACTGCCTGACTTTTGTTATGCTATGCAATTTGAATCCTCTGCTAAAGAAAGCCCTGTCTGTGGCATTGGCTACTAGATGATGTGGAATACAGAACCAGATGAACCATGCTTTTCATCCAAGGTGACAAGGATCCTCAATTTTTCTCTCTACTTCAGTGCTGAAATTCCCAATATTTTCTGGCTGAATAGAGGGGAAAAAATAACATAAAGCTAAACCAAACTCTTCTCTGCTTTTATTATGTTTCAGAAATTAGTAAGTTTTTGATTCACTCTTTAATTAAAACCTCGGTAGTCCCAAGTAAATCCTATGAAATTTGGTTGTTATTGTTAATTTTTTTTAAGAAAAAAAGAAGTATCTTTTTTTATTCCATAAAATGCCCAAAGGCACCAGTATACATAGATATTGAGGGACAAAACCAATCATAATCCATAAAAGCATAGGAAATATAAGTCTAACCTGGAGAAATGTAAGAGAAGAAACAAAAGCTCTAGCAACACAAACTTTAATTTATTTCTTTTTTTCCACATTAATGTAACTTTTAAACAAATCCATCTTGTAAGGATGATTAGTTGATACGGTGGTGGGGCTAGCTGAAGAACAGCTTTCAGTGCAAAACTGAACAGCCAAGCAAGAGATCCCAGAAAATTGGAGTTTGTATTGGAAATGCTGACACAACCGTAACAACTGCATCATAACTGGCTGCAGCTGCTTTTAGAAACCAGAATCCATGTCCAGACCCCTGAAAAAAAAAGAGTTAACTTATACCCTTCTAATTTATGAAGCAATCTGGGCTATTTGCTTGACATTATCAAAACACATAGACGCTCATCTCTACAGGAGATTTTAGTGTACAGGGGGTTGGTTTTTTTCTCTTTTCCATCAAGTTATCCAATTGCATTTTGATTGTTTTAAGGGGCTGTTCTTTAGACCTAAGGCATAAAGTCTCCTCTGTTTTATTCCAGTTTATTTGCGCGTTTACCTCCCCAAAACTTCTTTGGTTTACTAGCACACTAAATGCTGTATGTGTTGCTTTCAGCCAGGCAAGTCTTATGTTTCAATTATGGAGGAGTTTATTCAGCACCTGTATTGCGTTGTGCTTCTTTTCAACTAAATTTCCATTTCCCAAAGGCTGTACGCATGGATGCGTATACATCTCTTTTTCTGTATGTTTACACACACAAATCTATACATTTCTACATATATATAAATGCATCATCTTAACTGAATGCTCATTTTTATTGTGCCTTTGAATTTCTGACATATCCAAAACCTTCATAAACATCCTTACACTTAACAAGGTTTATTTTTTCTATCATCTATCTTTGTAATCAAACAGAAGAGTATATAATGAATGGAAACCTTGTTTCAATACTCCAGTGGTGTGTTAAATTTCAAAATTATTTATACTTTTGAAAAGGTAAAGCAGTGAAAGAACTAAACTATTCTCCTCATACTTCATTTTTCTAGTTGCATTGGATGCTTATAGAGTGAGGTTCGGGTCAGGTTGGAAAAACATCCTAACCACGGGACTACAGCGATGGATTTCAAGGAGGTTTTGGGTGGTTTGTGGTTTTTTCACCCCTAAAAAATGGTTGAAAAAATATTGTTGTTCTCAACTCTATGCAAGACTCCTGCTTTCTCTCTGTACAGTATCTCCACTCTTTAAGTGCACTCGCCTGCGTGTGTTTGAGTAAATCTCAGTTAAGTGTGGAATGCTGATTTCTTCTGACTTCCTAAATAGAATATTATGAAGATCTGTCTGTTTTAAATTAAAACACTTTCCAGGCCTTGGGTACAAGCAAGCTTCAACAGAAAAGACTGTTTAAACCTATGGGGATAGTCCTATATTTAGATTACATTAATTCATAAATATTATACTAAATACCACTTAAATTGGCCTTAAATGACTTCAAAGATAATGCATTATAATATGGCTGTCCTGAGAGCACTAACCTTTATGTCTCCCAGTAACTCAGCCTTTAAGCATACTCCACTGCTAGATAAGACGAGGGGAAGTTATGAATGAATGTCTTGCTAAATTGTTAAAGTGTGATTAGTTAACTCTGTGCATGTGTGTGCATGTATGTGTGAGTGTGTGGGTGGGTCAGCTCAGCCCCAGTAGATCTCTACCCGTGGATCTCAGCACACAGCCTCTTCCCAACCCTAGAGAAAAGTACCACAGCAGAAGCCTGTTCCTGCCCCGTGTGGAGAGAAACAAGGATGGGGGAAATATGCAGCAGCTACGCTCGTGCCATGAAAGCTTATTTTCTCGGGGATCTGGCAAGCCTTTCCCGCCTTCCCCCACATGCTACTTCCCCTGTACCCTTTCTCTCTTTGCACGTCTGCAAGAGAATCATAATCCCCTGTCTCTTCCCTGGTATCTGTACTGGTATCAGCTGAGCTACTGGTGAGAGAACCTGGGACTTCACTTTCTTTTTGTGATAGTTTTTCTTGGAGGGGGCATAGTCATGTACTTTATCTTCAGGTTCTTAATTTTCAATTTCCTCCTGCCATAGAGGGGCACAGAAATAGGATATCTTCACAATATTTTCAAGAATACACATTCTTTGCTCTCATTTCAATGGATTTACACCTGAAATTAGTCTGCTTGCTGGGTTTTTACTTTAAGTTAATCCCTGCCTCTCCCCTCCTCCCAACATAAACCCACCTTTTTCCCCACCACACCCAAGGTTTGCTCTCCGTACACTTAAATAAACTACTATTAACCCTTCAGGGTATACCAGTGCTACAGCCTCATACCCTGAATTAGGAATGAAATCAACTAAGAGTGATGGATCAATTAATGTATAAGCATTATGCATCTCTTATGGAAAGCATCTTGGGGTTTTGTATTGCCAACCTACCCCTGTGAGCCAAGTTGGACTATCTTTATGCAATTCTTCACCTATTCCTGCAAAGCAAAGCCAAAATAAGGAGATCTGAGTGAATACAATGCTTCACATGACTGCATTTAAAGAAGGGAAAAGAGAAAAAATAGATTAAAAATGAAATAAAAAGAAATAAAATAATAAAAAAGCCAAACACAATCCTCATCCTTCAAAGCCCCATCACGCTTTTTGACTTAATAGTAATTAATCACTACTGGCAAGAAAGTAATTTTTTTCCAGGTAGCCAGAGGCACATTTTTATCAGGATTAGCTAATAAATCAGCGGCATCGCTAGAAAGGAGTTCAAACTCTTCTCGGATGTACTAAATAAAACCGATCTCTGAAATGCTGGCAACTCAGTATGTATTGAAGCTTCGCTCAAACCCTAGCTTGAAAAATAACAATCAGCAGCATCATTTTTCTTTCCAAAGTCCAAAACTTCTAGGAGGTTAAAAATGACTGTTTGTTTTGAGATGAACTCATGCAATTTGGCTTGATGAGGTGACAAGATTCCCCACCTGGCTTTTCTCCTAAGTTGCAGCTTTAGAACAGAAATGAAATGAAGGGAAATGAAGTTAGTATCTTGCTTAATTCAGGGATATGTGTTAAATACATCCAAGGAAGATAAATGATCCCTCTCTCTTCTCTCTCTCTCTCTCTCCCTCTCTCTCCCCTTTCCTGAGTTTGTCTCTGTGAATACGGGCATACAGTAAAAAAACCCACTGAACTGAAAGAGGGAGAGTGCATGTCTATGAAAAAGAAATTAAAGTTAATGCATAGGTTAATTTCAGATTTAAGATAAAATATAACAAAAGAATAAAATCTCATCAACAAATCAGAATAACCTTCCACCACCAAAAAATAATACTTTATTCATGTGTTAGCTCAAAGATTTCCTCTACACGATGTTAAGTGATTCTCTTCAGTCTAGCTTTTACTGCTGTTATTTTTATTTTACAGAAACCTTAGATAATTTTTTAAAAACACATGCACACACATGCGAGTTCAGTGGCTACTCTCACTATTAGATGAAATCTCCCAGGACCTTTCCATCCCTGCACTTCTTACTATTATTTTTATTGTTATTATTAGTAATTATTATCATATGGATGTCATGTTTAAATGGTGCCAATCAGACCTTGATGTGGTTTCTAGGAAGCTAGTCTGAAAAGAAAGCAAGGATCGAAAGAGGTACACTGATCATTTTTAATATCAGAAAGGAGTTTGGAGTGACTGGCAAGAAAGGATGGAAGAAATATCCTATAACTTAGATTGAGTCCCTGGTCCCTGAGCCCTTTTCTCTAGCCTGTGTAAAACTGGTACTTTGCACTGTCAGGGTATATTTTCACTCACATTTCCTGAGAGTGGAAGTGAGGAGGGGAGTGAATGGGAAGGGGAAAGAGATGCCTGCTAAACATGCCATTAAGTTCAAGATTTACAACTCGCCAAGGCATCTGGAAAGCTGGGAAGCTAGTAATGCCACTGCCCGTGACTGTCACTGCCAGGAGTCCACCAAGCTGGACTAGACACTGGTAGTGAAGCTGTCCTGTAAAAAATACAACTTCTACTCTCTCCGTGGCCCCATGTGAAATGCTTTCTCCTCCTGCAATAAATCTGGAGTCACACCGCAACCACTTCAGATGTGATTTTTTTCTTTTTCTTTTTTTTTTTTTTTTCCTTAATAAATATATGTATGATAAATGAACACATACAGACATGTATATGGAATGTGAGTTAATAAGGTGGCTCATATCACTCCTGGGTCTCTTCTGTTCCTAAGTGGGGCTACCATGCAAATTACCTTCAACTTCCTCCCTGTGAGTCCTACTTTCCTAACCGAGGATCTGAGCATCTCTCCCCCACTACACACACCCTCCCCCACCCCCAAAACGTAGCACCATCTAATCTGAAATGCACCCCTGGAGAGTCTAAGCTAAGCAGGGAAATGAGCGGGCAGAGATGGAGTGAGCGAGTCGTTGCATGGGGAGTACATCTCCACTATGTTTAAAGAAAACCTAAAAAGTTCCCGGGATGGACTTTGGGCACATTAAAGTGGTGCTTGGAATATGCCTGCTCAGAGACTTCTCCCTTCTGGAACTAAGCTGCCACCTGTCCCTCCTGGCTTGTTTTCTTCAACACACACACACATTTCACGATTTTGTGCACACACCCCTGCCCCACTTGAGATGGGCTTCTTTATTATTGTTTATATCCCTGTTCCCATGCTGAATAGAACCAAAATGAAATATCCCCCGGAGCAACTCTCTCTCCTCCACCCGTAGCTTTGTAGAGAACTACAAATGATAATTCTAACAGTAACAAAAATAAAAATTACAAAGAAAAAAAAAGAAGGAAGAAAAAAGAAAGAAAAAGAAAGAAAAAAGAAAGAAAGAAAAGAAAGAAAAAGGAAAGGTGCCGGTTCCAGATACAGAATAGTTGTAAAATAAGGGGTTCCCAGCAAACCCAGGGACGGACAGACGGACACACACACCCCTGGGCTGACAGATGAGCGGCTCCCGAAGGTAAATACAGAGCACCCGCTCCCGCTTCAG
>WEIV01005717.1:26282-46482 GCA_013390005.1 Calyptomena viridis | reverse complement strand
TTTCTAGCCTCTCCCAGACCTTTCCAGGCATTAACTGATGAAAAGCACACTTTATTTTTTGCATTTTGGCAATCTACATGCTATATCCTTATTACCCATGAATAATATAATATTTCTTATCCACTGTTAGGTGCATCTGAGTCTGGACTACATTTTTTTCCTGAACTATTACTTCTGCTTATCTAAGAGACATGTCCTGCAATGTTTGAATTTTGTATGCAAAACACTACCTTTCACATGACAGATCCTCTGGAAAAATCTCTTCCGCAGTTCTCTGTGTTGAACAAATAGCCCAGAAGTGCTGTGCAATGTGTTTCATAGATGAGATGTAAAACTGAGGTCCTAAGAGGCCAGAAATTGTTGATAATAGTGTCTGTATAACAACAGCTAGAAACCAGGCAAGGCTTTAGATCTGGAGTCAAGAAAAAAACCTCTCCTTCACTGATAATGGGTCATGGACTTTGAGTAGATCGGGCTCTGAGACCTTCAATAACTATCAGTGGTCAAGACTGGATTTGATATCTCATTAGAAGGAAAGCATCTGTAAGATCACAGTATCCTTCATGACCTCAGCAGAGCCCTGCTTGGTAACTGGCATGAAGTGGAAAAGGAAAGAGTTCTTTTACTGACTCATTCCCATTTCCTGAGTCACTTGTGTTTCCTGTGCAGATCTCTGTACTATTCTAAGCTTGCATTAGTGGCAATGTCATAGTTAAAACTGATAATACTGTGGTACCTTATGATGTAAATTTCTCCTGCATTATGCTTTAGTGATTTAATTCTTTCTCCAATATTTGACTGAAAATAATCAAGAAAAATACATTTTCCATTTTTTTTCTTTGCCACATGAAGATACACCGATGCTTTTACTTACTGACAAAATCTTTAGAAACAACTTATGTAAAAATGTGACTTTTTTGGGGAGGTGGAGTTGGGTTTTTTATTCTTTTTTTTTTTTTTTCCAGTGCACTCGTTAATGTAAGACAATCTCTCCACAATTCCTATTTCACTGTCTGACTCATCTTTAGGGTTTCTCAGTCATCTGCTGTATAGTGGGAGTTGAAATAATCAGCAGAAAAGTTGGGCTCTTGTTTCCCTTTTTCTTCCTAATGTCATAACTGAGTCAAGATATGTCAAAGAAAATGAAAGACTTGACAAAGATGCATTAAAAAAAAGTTTCAAATAATCTACAGTATTAAAGTAGATGAATGCAGCGGAATCTAACTAATAGTAATATTGTTTTTAAACCTATGTCTCTTGTGGAAACAACCAGTCCTAGCAATATAAGAGGGGACAATTCAACGGCTAGAATCTAGGAGATGGAAACTCAAATTCCTTCTCAGAACAAACTCTCTGCATAACTGTTTCTATTGGTATTCTATTTTCCATATGTCAGGGAAGAATTATAGCATCTCTTTCACAAGAGTGTTGGTAGGATAAATACATTGAGGAATGAGAGGCATTCAGGTCCCACTTAGCTATGACACCTGTCTGAAGAAACCAAGAACAAGTTTGGTTAATCGAGGATATAAAAATTAGAGTTAAAAGGACAGACACCTGCAGAAAGAAATTCAGCCTGCTGGAGGTGTGAGTCACCTTAAGGAGCTGTTTATAATTTTCCATTGAACTCATAGCAACCATGTACCTGGGGATGGGATGCAGTTGTCTGAATATAGGTATCCAGTGATCTCTAATGGCATAAAGAAGCTAAGACATGTGCTTGGGGCAGATATATGTGACACAGGACTTCCAGGACAGAGTGGGTTGTCCCACTGCTCTTTCCATGACAGTAGATGTCTAGACGAAAAAACTGAATTTTTCTAAAAATGTTTAACATAGGTGAACAAATGGGGTCTCCAGGACAGCATCTGTGAAATCCATTTAGAAGCCAAGAGAGAAAAATCTATTAGATGTAGAAATATTCAGTTGAATATTTCTGCTGAGAGAATATTGTGCCTATTTGTGTGGAGCCTAAAAGGTACCTTTCGTGTTGTATTTCTCCTCTTCTTTCAGCTTTTCACTAAGTTGTTTGTTAGCTGTCAGTTTAGGACAGGAACAAGGACAGTTAAAGAATGAAATGGGTAAACCATGGTACATTACACAAGATTCTTAATGTGGTGTTAGAGCAGTGACATGTCCCAGATAACCTCAAAGTGTTTTCTGCACCTCTGCTCCTCTGTGTGTGCACGGCCATAGCTTTGTCCCTTAGTAGGCTTTACTGTACCGGTGAAAGTATGGGTGGTCTTGCAGCTCTGTTAAGAGCTAACAAAGGTACCTTGTAGAAAACCTAGATAATTCTAAGTTATCTTGATAATCCTAGATAAACCATGGAGGTACTCCTTGCAAACATTTCCTGAACTTGTCATTCATCACCTCATTATCCCTGTGGCTCTCACTGCTTTAGTCTCTGAATATGTCTCCCATCTCAGAGGGTTGCAGGTTTTAGGGAATTTAAATTATTAGATTAGTTACCTTAGACTAGTTAGATTAAATGAGATTAGATTAGATTAGATTAGATGCAAAATAAGTGGTAATAGACAGAAAGATCCAGTCAATGATTCAAATCTAAGGCAGACTAAATTCCTCTCCTGAGGTGCTGTCTACATCAGCGTTGGACACCTCAGCACCTGGACTAGAACCCCAGCTCAGTTACAGCTTTGCCCACAGTATCTTAAAAAATTATATTTAGAAACTTTGACAAATTCCTTCCTCACCAATGGACATATAACCCTGGTGCATCATATTACTGATTTCTTCCTTCATCTCTCAGCTCCAGAGCCTTACCTCTCTCTTGCTTTGTGTGAAAGACTATGAACTCTCTTCTCTGTCGTCTTGATTATTCCTTCCAAACTTGCTAATAGCTGACCAGCTTTTCACTGTACTGTAGCACAGTATATAATAACCTGCAATTATTGTCCATTTAGGCTTTCCCCTGGGTCTGCTTTATTTCTGCCATCAGTGGACCTGTACACTGCTTTTCTGCTGATTTTACTACCAGATTCATTGCTGCTGAGAAGAAAAAAAAATCACTGATGATCTACAATCTGTTATATAATTTTCCCGTCTGTTGTTCTTATTTTTTTTCTTTCTTTCTTTTTTTTTTTTTCATTTCCATGGCCTACTGTAGAGACTTTTTGAAAATTGCTTTATAATAGGCCTTCCTCAGGTATTGCATCCTGTTCTGTACTGTATCACTCCTAAAATATTTTGCTGTTGTGTTTTGTACTTCTATACAGCAGTTACAGTTTATGTGGTACCTTAAAATCAGTGTGCACAACAGCTGTGCTGCGATTTCACTCTCTTTTACTTGGCTTCTCCACCTTCTTTTCTGATCTGGACAGTCAAGGTAGACAAAATGCTTGGATAAAATATCCTAGCTTGGATATTAGTTTATTGTTTTTCATTTTTGTTAGGAGGGAGAAAATCTTTTTACCAGATCTGACCTATTTCTTATTACCTGCACATGAAATTTACTTTATCTATAGACCTTCTATCCCTTGTCTTTCTTCTCAGTCTTGAGTTATGCTCCAGTCCTGTGGTGTGTAGTCTAACAAACCTTTAATTCAGTGAAAATCCTGGATTGAAATATAATTATTTTCTCAAGGCAAAGTCAAGTGGCAATTATTTGACTTATAAACCAAAATGCTATGGGTGGGAGCAAGATTTCTAAACAATTCAGAGAATCCAGGGTATTGCATATGTGAATTTACAGTGGCACTCTGTTCTTACATCTACTTATTTCATGTTTTTTTTTTTTTTTTGATATAACACTTATTAACGCCACCATTTTGAATTTATCCAGTTTGTTCCTGTAAGCATTACAATTAGTGTCCTGTGCAATCTTATGCAGATCCATATGTATGATGATCAGAGGGCTAAATATATACAGAATATCATTTAAACAAAACCAACCTCTGTTGTAAATCATTAACATATATCCATAAGCACCCCTCCTTAGCTTCCCCAAACCACACTTGGGCTTGGTTAGTGGGAGTGATCATCCATGTCTAGATCCAGTCAGTTCAGAGGTGTCTTCACTGTTGAGCTGCGCAGAGGCAGGGAGTGAACTTTACTGTTCTGTTCACAGCCCCTCACTGCTGCTTCACCACCTTGCCATGCCTCTCCTGTGCCCCGTGGTCTTCCTGGGGCACTTGGATCTTGGCTCCAGGAGGCTGTTTGTGCTACCCTCTAGTGGCCAAAGCACAGAGAAAACAGCCAAATTAAGAACACAGACCAAATTTTATGCAAAGGTGATCATAGATTTTGTTTTCCATAACAAGAAATCAAAGCAAACAATTTTGGAAGATGAAAAAACCCCAAACACCCAACGAATAAATCTGTTTAGAGTTAAAGGTTGGGAATGAATTGGAAATTGTAAAATATGAGTGTCTTCTAAATATATGTAATTTGCATGATACAAAACCTTGATGAAATGGAAGTTGATTTTGTAGTCTAGGCAGGGACTCAGAGTATTTTAAACCACCAGAGATTTCTTGTGTGAACAGGAGGCAATAGTTTGATGTTCCCACTCAACCTCAGTAAAATATGACAAAAATACTGTGTTTCCCTCACTATTTGTCTCCTTTGACTATAAATTTTTCAGTGGCAAAAACTCTCCTACACGGTTCATACAGCTCAGTGAAGATCTTCTGTAGGTTGAACCCAACCACAAGAGTGAAATGAATAAATAATATTTGATGAATTACAAGGTTGTGGAAAATGAGGTGAAACTCAACGGTGGAGAACTGCTGACCAAAGACAGATGTCTCAGAGCTGCGGGGGAAAATGAGAGAGTTTCCAAAGTTTGATACACCTGAGGTTCTGGATTCTACCGTAGGACTCATGGATGGGAAAGGAGAAAATTCAGATAAAGATAAGGAAATTTAAAGGGAAAATATAGCTATTTGACTACTGAAGAAAAATTGGCCAGACATGAGATTACGTGCTGCCAAGTCACAACTGAGGTTTAACATCTAAAACAAAGCAACTAAACATCCCTCAGTGTTTGTCTTATTTCTAGCCCTCACTGAGAATCATTTCAAAGGTCCAAATAGGCCCATTTTGGCTCTGTTCTGTCTCTTAGAAAGTCATAGATTTTTGTAGAGAAAATAGGAAATAAATTTGTGAAATGCTGGGGGACAGAAGCAGCAAATAGCATGTTCTTCCAGTCTTGTTGTTCAAACCAGTGGAAAAAACATTTTTCCAAAGATCTGTTTCAATCCCAAATTTGAAACTGAGATTTTATAGTTACCTGTAAGGTTTCTGGAAGCCATGATAGAGACATTCACACATACTTATGGCTGGCCTTATGTTCTCCCTAAAAGCTGAAGGCCCTTTAGCGAAGAGTCAGAAATCTCAGAGGTCCCCTCTGTGCATCTACGAACAGGAAATTTAATCACTAGTTGTTTGAATATTCAGATGGTTCCAATTGTTTTCGAAACAGAAGACTTCCAGAGGCTTGTATTCTCACTTGGGATAATACCAACTACTGTTCAGATGACAGAGAAGCAATTTAGGTGGAAGTTCAGAGTAGATGTTTAAGATAAAATAAACCAAACTTTTTAACAGGTTTAGGTAGAGTGAGGCATCATCGAATTATATCACCGGTAGTTCATAATCATTTTACAATGATATACCCGGGCAACCCTGTTTCTTCCATTAGGTAAGTGGAAGAGGGTTACTATTTTGTTCGTGCTGTGCTGCTGGAGACATACACCCCATGGGCCTATTTTGGTTTTGTGGAAGAGTAACCTTTAATTTGAGGGGCTTGATGCAGTAGGAAAAAACCAAAGTAAGACTTACATTTATAAAAAATCTCAGCAGCTTGGCAAATAGAGGATAAGACAGCAGCTGAGAGTTTTGAATTGAAAGCTTAGTGGTTAGATCAGGGTTGCTTAGTGTTTGTCTTCAAACACTCCCAGGAAGGAGGGCAGGCAACCTAGATATAAAGTGGAAGAACAGATTAACCCTGACATTTCTAGGTCAAGGGAATAACCGAGGTCATGCCTTTCCCAGGCCCACCAAAGTCACATCTGTGCTGATCAGGAGAGCTCATGGAAGTACTGATACAAAATTCAGGAGGGCAAATGGTGCCGCTACTCTTCAAAATGCAACACGTTAACAATTACTTTTGTTTTCACTCACTACATCACTGTGCATGTTCTACCCTGTCTCTCTAAAGCAATCTTATAAATCATTGAAGAAAATGGTTCTATTTTTGCCTCAAATATCCTAGCCTTGAAATCTCATGAATATTTTCCAAATTAGGTCTTCAGTTTACTAGATCATATGCTTATCTCCTAGTTCTTCATGTTATGGAGAGTTTCTGTTTAAGAAGAAACAAAAATTCGACTCTGGTTAGTGTGACATGAGAGATATCTCAGTGTTAGAATGTAGAATGATGAAATAATCTATCCCTTTGTCTTTTTAAGGCTGATTTTCTGCCTTTTTGGGGGTTGGGACTTGTTCATTGTGTTTTAAAGAACCTCCAGAACTGCACATGTTACAAGCTTTCCAGAGTTTACTCAGCTACTTAATTATTCTCCATGAGGAGAATGTATTACTGGTGTCTAATTTAAATCTTTTTTGCTGTAATTTAAGTCCACGCCTTCTTTTCCTATGCACAGTGACTCTGAAAAATAATTCATCACACTTGCCTTGGCAGCTCTTGAACTGAAGAACCATTACCTTGCCTCCCACTATTCTTCTCTTTTCTAGGCAAACTGCACCACTTCCTTCAACCTTTGTTTGGAGGACAGATATACCTTAACCGTGTAGCAATGTATTTATGTCTATAGTATTCCACTCTGCCCTTTTCTCACTAAGATTTTCTTTTTTTTTTTTTTTTGTTAATTCCTGTATCAAACTATCAAACATTGATGTAAATAAGAATTTAGAGCTGGCCTTGATTGTCTATAACTCTGTATCTCACCCTCTGCCATCTGACAGTTTAGAGAAGGAGCTACAAGCATCTGACACCTGCAGCTCTGGTGGTATCAGATGAAAGACTTCAGGAGCTGTGCTTTGGTCTGTGTAATAACAGTAGGTTTCAGCACAGTAGTTCTAGTTTTTCTGTCTAAGGCTCCAAGCTAGGCCATTTGGTAAGTGAGGACACTGCTACATCCCAGAAAAATGTTGAGTCCTGCCAGTGGGCAAATAGTTTATTTCCAGGACTCATGGACTGAGAGCAAGTATTGTCCTCATTACAGATTACACAGAAAAACATGTTCAGCTGCCTTCTGTGGTACCTGTAAAACTGTGAGTAAGTCATTAAGCTTCCTCTTGTCAAAATTTCCTCATACTTTACCATGGAGAAGAAAATTTCCAGACCTCATAAGGAGGAAAGAATTTCAAACTGCATAGTGGTGCTAAAAAAATTCTAAGATGCATAAGTACCATTACAGCAAGAACAACCACTCTGTAACAAAAGCAGTGACACTTTTCAGATTATGCACAAAGATCTAGACACACAAAAGCAAAGGAATGACTATACCTTTTACTGTTTAACGCACAAACAAATGCCTCTGCTCCAGGAACAAATCACTATATGTATAAAAAATACATGCCAGTTTACCTTAAATAAGATTTTCCATACATATTAATTTTACAATGAATTTATAAAGCAGGCATTTCTTATTTTGCAGGGTATACTTAGGTACCAAAATCAGGATGAGAAATAAATACAAAAATTGTTTTCTTAGTGTAGCACCACTTTAAATGTCCATTTCTTGATAACTAACATGACTCACGCATTTGTCTCTTTTGCAGGCAATGTGGAAGTCTCTGTGCTTTCAATAGGTAGGATTTTTAAACTGTGTGATTTGTAAACTATGCAAATGATGGCAATTTGCAACTTTAAATGTTCCTTAAGTGGAGAGTTTGACATTTTGTAAAGCAGATAATAGTCCAGATAATGGATTCATTAGATGTTGTCGAGTCTTGTCACCTTGAAAAAAATAGATCATTTCCTCCCTGATAAGCAACTCTGATTGCCCTGTTTCCTCCTAAGGTTCATGACACTTCCCATTATATGGCCCTAAATCCAGTTTCTTACATCTCTGACATCTGGAGTACTTGCTTGTCTTCTTAAGGAAAGAAAAAAGAAGCAAACAAACAACAACAACAAAACTCAGCAAACCAACCCAAGCCCAAAATTACTAGCTTTTTTTTCCCTCAGAGAACAAGACAAGAGAAAAATTTATTTCTTATCCTATCCACAAATTTCTGGTAATATTTTGCTGATTAAGCTCTAATGCCCTGATAAGCTTCAGTAAAGATTCGAGATCTCAGTGGGTCACTTGTTGTGACCAGGACTCAACTGATGTACAGGACTCTAAAACTCACAAGATCATTGAGCTCTTAGCGATATCTTAAATTTCAGCTGTAATATTCAATTTTGGCTCCAGTTGCAGTTTGGGTGGTGGGCTGTGACATTTACCATTTTGGTATCTGAATGCAGTGTCTATCCTGTGTTTTTCCTGGTATATGTCCTCTCTCCTCTCCCCAAGTGTGCCATGCTGGAGTAGATGAGGAAATTGCTTGCTGCATTTATGAGAAAGAGAAATCTGGCTTGAGAATGTTGGAAACGGCTCGGGACAAGGAATTTGTAAGGGAGGGGAAAGAGAGGAGGAGAAAGAGTGAAAGTGAGAAAGAAACTGCAATTAGGCACTGATGAGAGGCAAAACAAGGGAAACAAAAAGGTTTGGATTAATTGGTGCATCCAATTAAAACTGAATGGGTGTGGGACAAGAGGGCAAGTTGGGTCTGAGGATGGGTGCTATGCTGGGAACAGAAACAATTGCAGTAGAATATATACAAGAAGGGCAATTATTTTAAATGGCAAAAATGCTGAGTCTTCAGCGACAGATGAATTCACTACAGCTGCACTTTGAACATGCAAAATGCAATATAAGGTAAGCCACACTACAAGGTCAGGTACTGGCCATTTTCATACAGTACCTGTGATTTTAAACTTTATTATCTCAGTGCCTCAGTTTCTCACTATGCAGGACATGCCATCAAAACATTTAAGAGTTATAAAGTAATTCCTGATCTACCCACACACTGAAAAAGAAGGCATTTAAAAAAAACTTCTTAAAAGAAATGAAGGGCCTTCTTTTGTGCTTCACCCCTGCCTCCCCCAAATTAAAAGTTTTATGAAAAAAATGACTCTTCCACTTTGTTATTTAAAAAAACCTTTTAATATAAGGGGGTTTTAAACTCCCCAAGAGAAAAATATCTGTCTAAGTTAAAAATACACCTACGTCCTTCACATGAGTATTTAATTATATAAAGACTGCAGTTTCCAGTTCTACTCATCTATGCTGTCTGTTTTCCTTAGAGTTGTGTGAGAGGAGCTAGAAATAAAACATAAGTCTGTGAAGCTTTCTTGTTGCAAGCCAACAAGCTGCCAGCACAGTTCTTCTTGATGCAACTGGGAGCAGTGTTTTTTTCTGAGATGAACATTTGCAGCATCTAAACTCACTTCCTCAAGCAACCATCAGATGGTAGCAATGCTTGTTTGCTATCTACCATGGACCAGATTCAAAATGGGATGCAGAAATCCAGGCTGTTCTCTCCAGTTCCAGCAGCCACCCTGTTGCCTTTCGAGAGTGCCCTGATGTTGGCATTTCAGAGGACACGTAAACCTGCAGATCCGAGTGTTAATGCTGAGGTAGACACTATGCAAAGCAATCTGATCTTATATGCACAGAGTTGTAGCCAATAGTCACATGCATGAGGGAACAGATGAAACCCAAGGGAAATGTGGATGCCCTGTCCCTGGTTTTGTTCCCTAGATTTTGGTTTGCTGAAAAGGAGGACTCTGAGGGGTATGGAAATGAAAGTAGCAAGAAAATTAACTCGGGACCTTGAAACTAACTGTAGGAGAGAAACTGATCCAATGTCGCAAAAGGGTGATAGAGCAGACTCCTGTAGCATGTAGAAGTCCTTGGCAAACTGATAAAAATGTTTCCCACCTTAGACCTGGCCTAAGGTTGCTGAAAACAGCCCTCTACTATGGATACTGTTAGCCAAGTGTCATCCTTGTGGCTGGGGACAGGATTCAATGGCGCTGATTCTAAATGTCACACAGTTATACACTTAAGCCTGACTTCCCATCTATGTTCCCTATATAGTCCATGGGGAGATAGAGACACAGAGAGAGATAAAAACTTTTCCTAAGCTTAACTACTTGACTTGAGGTGTGGAAAAGTAGTCTATGAAGGTGTCTGTTTCTCTGTGTCTCTCTACTAGCCAGAAATGAAACTCGTTTTGCATAGATTTTGGTCCTGATTTTAAGTGTCTAAGATGGTACAAATCAATCCCTGTGTTTTCCATTGAAAGATGCAGTTCCCAACATTTGTTTTACTTTAGTGTTTCAGAAAAAAGAAAAAAAACAAAACAAAATTTATAAAATGTAGGCAAATGGCATGCAGTCACAAATATCTGTAACCATCATATTTAGTTTATTAACTATTTTTAATTAAATGATGCCTTTCTAGTTGCTTAAATTACTGAGTTTCTCCTGAGATACCAGTGGTATTGGGACTTGCATCGGTATTTAGAAACTGTGCTTGTTCACTCATGCTGGTTTTGCCAGTCTTCTGTCTTATCCAGGGCTGACTCCTTTAACACGTGCCATTGCTGTTCTGAGGTAACTGATCCAGATGTCCTGGGGAAGCCACATTTTTGGGTTCATCTTGCTTTGCTGTTTGGTGCTTATGTGATGTTTGGCAAAACACTTTTGGCAAAACACTCCTTTTATTTCACCTCTGTCCCCTGTTCTCTTCGTCTTCACATGTCATGTGTTTAGTCTTTCCAAAGTTGCTGAGCTTAGCAGTTCTGATCCTTGCAGGACTGGCAGCAGAGCCCTGTAGTGCCGTGTACAATAGGGTGTTTTCTGAACTAGGAGAAGATAGGAAAGAGCTTAGAGAACTGCTTGTAGCCCACAGATCATGTGACAGTGGATGACAGACCCAAGTGGGGACAGTGATAATAGTGGCCAAGCCCCTGAACCTGTGAAATAAGATCTTAGGGAGCACTAGCAATCAGGAATGACACCAGCAAGGTGGGAAAATGGGGCATGACTCAGTTGTCAGGGCATGGCACTGTAGTTTGAGTGACAGTTCATGCAGAAGGATGTGCAAGAAGGGCACTGAAGCCTCAGTCATGGAGCAGTGGTGTCCACAGGGCAGAAAGCCAAAACCTCTATGAGTTCTGCACACACTGTGACTGAGGCAGCTACTCAGGCAGAGCTCTGTGGGGAGCATGCTGCCATCTCAGTGATGAACCCTCAGGGTGAGCCCTGCTCTCACACCAGTGGGAGGTTACCCAGGCAGAGAAACTCCCCTTAATGACAGCACTACAGGAGGAAAGGAGTAGCCTGAGGAATAACAGGGAATGGGAGAGAGACTGGAATCACATCCTGCCTTCCCTGGGACAGGCCTGACAGACAGGACACGTCTCTGTCCTCTCCCCACCTGATTGAATGCTATGACTTAAGGAACAGAGAACAATGAGGACAAGTTCCTGCCTGGCATAGCAGGTGTGTCCATGACTGCCCCACCTCCCCAAGTGCCCTGGGCCAACAGGTATGAAGCTCTGCAAGTCAAACCAGACAACAACAAGCATGATGGTTCATCCAGCATGGAGGTGTCACCAAGGTTAAGTTGACCTATGCCCTGCATCAAAACTGCTCCATAAAGGAAAAAAATCATAGAATCATAGAATGGAATAAGTTGTAAGAGACCTTAAACATTATCTGACATGGCCAGGGACATCTTTCACTAGTTCAGCTTGCTCAGAGCTCCATCCAACCTGGCCTTGAACTCTCCCAGGGTTGGGGCAGCCAAATTTCTCTAGGCAACCTGTGCCAGGGCCCCATCACCCTTATAATAAGGAATTTCTTCCCAATATTTAAACTAAACCTACTCTCAGTTAAAATCCATTCCCTCTTGTCTTCTGACTACATGCCCTTGTAAAAGGCAGTTGCCCTCTCCATCTTTCTTGTAGGTTCCCTTCAGGTACTGGCAGGCCCTCTCTCAACTTTTCCTCCTGGGAGAGGTTCTCCACCCCTTTAATAATCTTGGTCTCTTCTGGACTTACTCCAACAGGTCAATATCCTTCCTATGTTGTGCATCCCAGAGCTGGATGCAGTGCTCCAGGTGGGTGTCACCAGAATGGAGTAGAGAGGCACAATCCCCTCCCTTGACCTGCTGCCCACACTGCTTTGGATGCAATCAAGGGCATGTTTGGCTTTCTGGGCTGTGAGTGAACATGTCTGGGTCATGTCCAGTCTCTCATCCGCCAGCACCCACAAGTCCTTCTCAGCAGAGTTTCTCTCGGTCTGTTCATTCCCCAGACTGGATTGATACCAGGAGTTGCCTTGCCCCAGGTGCAGCTCCTGGTGCTTGTTCTTGTTAAACATCTTGAGGATCCCACAGACATTGTCCTGTCTAGGAAGTCTATAGTAGACTCCCACAATGACATCCACACTATTTGTGTCTTAATTCTTACCCAGAGGTAAGAATTAGGCTCTTAACTGTGCCATTGCCAACTGTGATCGATATCTATTCCAGAGCTTCCATTACGTACAATGCTATCTCTCTGCCTCTTCTGCCTTGTCTATCCCTCCTAAAGAGCCTGTAGTATTCCAACAGGGCACTCCAATCTTAGAACTTAACTCACCAGGTTTCACTTATGTCAGCGATGTTAGATCTCTGGGTCCATGTCAAAGCTTTGAGTTCATCTCATAGCAATGGTGTAACAGTCCGTCCAATTTCTTTTCCACCTAACAGTTCACCTATTGAATCCATCTCAAGTTAGAGAGAAAGGTGTTTTGGGGGACTATGTCTAAGGCTTTACAGAAGTCCAGATAAATGACATTTATAGCCCTTTCCTTGTCTGCTGATGCAGTCACTTCCTTATAACAGGCCACTATGTTGATTTTGTAGCTACAGTGATGTGATGGTTGGAGGCTGCCTTGGGCACAGCAATCGTGAAATGATAGAGTTGGAGAAATAAGAAAAGGGGGTCAGCGACACTGCCATCTTGGACTTCTGGAGGGCAGACTTTGGCCAGGTTAGGAAACTGGTTGAGAGAGTCCCCTGGAAGGTAGTCCTGAGGGTCAAAGGAGCCCAGGAAGGCTGGACATTCTTCATGAAGGAAATCTTAAAGCTGTGGAAGCAGGCTGCCACCATGTGCATAAGTGGTGTTACATCAGGGCCAGCCCTGTTTAATATTTTTATCCACGATCTGATTGAGGGTATCAAGCACACTCCAGTCAGTTTGCAGATGACACCAAGAAAGGTGGGAGTGATGATCTTCTGGAGAGTAGGAAGGCTCTGTAGAGGGATTCGGACAGACTGGATTAATGGGCAGAGGTCAATTATTTGAGTTTCAACAAGACCAAGTGCCAGGTCTTGGCCTTGGGTCACCACAGTTCCCTGCGGTGCTCAAGTCTGGGGACAGAATGGTTGGAAATCTGCACAGTGGAAAAGGACCTGATGGTGCTGGTTGACTGTGGCTGAACATGAGCCAGAGTGTGCCCCAATGGGCAAGAAGGCCAATGGCATCATGGTCAGCAATAATGTGGCCAGCAGGAGTCAGGAACTGACTGTTCCACTGTGACACCGGTGAAGTCACACTTTGAGTCCTGTGTTCATGTCTTGGCCCCCGCAACAAAAAAGACATTGAGGGGTTGCAGCCTGTTGAGAGAGGGGCAATGGAGCTGAGGAAGGGTCTGCAACACAAGTCTGATGTGGAACAGCTGAGGGAACTGGGATTGTTTAGCTTGGCAAAAAGAAGGCTTGGGGGGACCTTATGTCTCTCTTAAAGCACCTGAAAGGATGATATAGCCAGATGGGATTTGGTCTCTTCTACCAACTAACAGGCAACAGGAAAACAGGAAATGCCTGGAGAGGTTTGGATTAGATATTAGGAAAAATTTCCTTACAGAAAAGGTTGTCAGGCTTTGGAACAGGCTGCCCAAGGAAGTGGTAGAGTCACTATCACTGTAGCTATTTAAAAGACATAGATGTGACACTTAAGGACATAGTTTAGTGGTGGACTTGGCAGTGCTGGGTTAATGGTTGGATTCCATATTCTTAAAGGTGTTTCAATATAAACAACTGCATGATTCTGTGGTTCTAAGGTGGCAACTTCATTAAACCACAGGATGGACACTCGGGGGCTCTTTACTGCTTCAGACAACTTATTCCCCTTAGTAAATTCCTAAACAGTAGCCTACTGTCAGATTTTTTGATTACACCCATACTACACTTAACAAAAGTAGATTTGGCATGTCTGATTACCTGTTTAGCTCTCAGGGAAGTGAGAATAATAGTCTAGAATAAGTATATTCTTTTTCCTTTCAGCATAATCAGACCTATGTCAGTTTTGCTTCAGAGAAGGGGTTTTTTTTTTGTTTTTTAACCTGAGTCACTAACATTGGTGGTTTTTGACTTGGACTGGATTATATATATGACATGTATAGCAATTCCTGACAACTTCTTAAACGTGAATTTATATTTGTCTAGTTTTTTATTTTTTTTTTAATAAGTCTTTGGGCTTTTTCTTAGGCCTTTCAATTCTTAACTGACCAGCATTAGATGCAATGTGTGGGTGCAGCCAGGAAAGGGCATGAATAGAAACAGTCCGCACTAGTTATTTCTATCTTACGTGCTGGTCACTATGCAGTATAGCCACCTTGGTCACCCTGGCAGTGTCTCACCAGGACTGGAATATTATGTTTTACCTCCTGAGTTGTTCAGCTTCTCTTTCAGAGTTGTTGTTTAGCAAGTCCACTATAAATTTTTTCAGGCACCTTTTTGGGCTAAATTAAAGAATAAACTCAGAGAAAACCTCTACATTGTGTTCCTTCACAATTCTAGTAGATGTTCCAGAGGAAGGGACTGAAATTTTTCCTGTCTGTGGAGTTTAGTTTTAACTTGCAAATCATATCAAAACGAAAAAATAAAAAAAATATTTCCAGAACGATGATAGGAGGTCACGTGACGGTTGCATGTGGTTTGTGGTCAGGATGGAGAGTGGCTGCCTCATAGATAAGAACATGCTATTTGCTACAACTTCAAGAAAAGACTAAAGCTTTATTCTCCATATAAGTGCATCAGTGTGATAAACTCTGTGCTCCTCAATTTTGGTTTTCAGCATGCTGCTGTAAAAGGTCATTAGTGGTGCACTCCCTGAGCAGGTGCCTTTCACACTTAGAACACCTCACGGCTGGGCCCTTCTAAATCACAGAAACACAGAATATGCTGCATTGGAAGGGAAGAACAGGGATCATTGAGTCCAACTCAGCCGTGCACAGGACCATCCTCAAGAGTCACACCCTGTGCCTGAAAGTATGCCTTCTGTCTGCAGTTCTTCACTGAGACTTGCAGCACATTAGCATCCAGGTGGCTTCTCTGCATGACACCAGTTAGGATAGTTAGACTGGTGGCCAGTTTTCTGTGTTGCTCAGCTGTGCATTTTCCCTTTCTCTTGCTGCAGAATGACTAGTGATGACTTATGCAATTGAGTTAAACACATGTTGAATGAAATCGTGTATTTATTTTCATGTCCATAATTGTTCGAGGCTGCCCAAAACCTTCAGTTATGGTGTTCCAGTTCCCCATGACAGAGCTGTCACAACTAGCTATGCAGATCTCTCTGCTGTCCACGGTGTGGCTTTTTTGTAGGGAGCTGCGTCAGGGCTTGAAACCAACTTAAATGTCAGAGTGTGGAAATGATGCCTCCAAAAATATACTGAATGTGCAGAGATGTATGGCATTTGTAGAGGCACATGCCAAAGTTCTGACATCTTAAGAAGATAATATTTAGCATTAATCTTTTTCCCTATTTTAATCCTATTTTTCTCTTCGAGGATTTGAGGAGACATTTTATTTTTGCATCTCTGTTCAGTTTGGAGAGACCTATTAACAGGACACTTTCACTTTCCCTGGTATCCCCATTTGGTGCTTTAAGCACTTGAACAGTCTCATGGTAATAAGACTACACCAATCTTTCTTTTAGCTTCCTCTTTAACAAAAACTCTGCTTCCTGAAGGTGCAATGGCCACAAGGTTCACCTATGTCTTGAGAACTTCTCTATTTCTTCATGCATTTCCAAAGTTGTTTCTGTTCTCTATGTTTTTGTTTTCTTATTTCTTTTCCAGGAAGTTGACAATTGACACTTAGCAAAAATTTCTGTTAAATGAGAAATCTTTTGCTTCTGTGATATCAAGGAAAGCAGAAAACTATGAAGAAAGGATGATGCAATACTTGCCTTTTAGTGCTTGTATTTTGTTTGTTTTTTTGGTTTTTTTTTTTTTTTTTTACTGTTCGATTGTTTTAAATGCTTACATGATGGAAAACAAAAAGTGTAGTTCACATGGATATATATAGATAACTCGATAACTGGAAGTAAGAACCTTGCAAATCTTGCTGGTTAACCATACATATAGACCTCTTCTAGTTCTTAGCAGTACAGAAGTTTNTATATACATATATAGGCTTCAAAATTATGGCCCCATGGCCTTACTGCACAGACTGATGGTGGAGAGTTACTCCCCATGATTTTGCTTTGTCTCAAACACCTATGACTGCACCACAACACTTCTTTCTGAAAGCTGAACCAGTTTTGATCTTGTTGCTGTTGTCCAAGGGAAGGAAGTGAGTATACATAATGCAACTGCTGATGATTCATACATTTCTTCTCCTGTGGCAGTGACAGGACTTATTCCATGATGTGGCTTTGAAAACTCCAGCTTTATCTCTGAGCATGAGATGAGTCCAAGTAAACTCATGGAAGTTGTATTCTTTCGACTTGTAACAAGAATAACAGCAGATGAGATATATCAGACCTCTATTTTAGATATTTTTTCCTCTTGTAGATAGACTGACTAGTGTTTATTTCTTAATGGAGAACAAAATATGGTGGATAAAACATAGTGAAAAAAGGCATTTGTGATTACTAAAAAGCATCATTTGTTAGAAGAGAAAGACATTCAAAATCTGGGATCTCCTGTGTTTCAGTGTCTTTGGTTTAAATGTTAGTGGTTGTCCTCATTTAAAAAGGACAGTTGAAATGAATTCAGATGAATTCAATATCAAATTTTTGAGACTCATTTAAGTATAAAGATAGAGAAAAACTTTTATTAAAACAGAGAACAAAAATGTATGTTAAGAACACCCTTATGTTAAAAGAAAACACCAGGTACTGGTCCCACCCTTTTGTTCAAAGAAAACACCCTTATCAAACAATATAAAAATCTGGGAATTGAACTAATTATCTGAGGGTAAGTAGAAAAGGGAGGGAAGAAACAAAAAAAACCCAAACAAAAGGNCACCACAACCGGGACACCCCGGGACCGCGGCGGGTGGAGGCGGGGAGGGAAGCCACCCAAACCGTGCCCCGGTCTGAGGCACCACAGCAGGCAGGAGGCCCCGGGGCCCTGGGCCTCCCCACGTCGAGGTGGCAGACCGGGGAGGAAGGGGAAGAGGGGCCGGCCCCACAACACTCCGCTGCGGGACAGGGGCCCCAGCCCCTCCTGGGCAGGCACAGCCCCTGCCCGCAAACAAAAGTGGAAAAAGTTTTCCTCAGAACAAAACCATAACAGTGGTTAATAGGATTTTTTTTGAATCAACAGAATTTAAGTTCAGCGTGTTTAAAATCAAATCAAATATTTCTGAATCTTTCTGTTTTCTGATCCTGACTCTTTAAGCTGTCATTCAGTGTTCACTCAGTTATCCAGTATAAGTTGGAATCTGTTCATTGACCTTAGTGTAGGCTTTTTCTCCCATGAGACAAGAAACTTGTCGAAGGAAACTGCAGAGATGTTGAAAGAGGTGACTTGGTTTGAAGAAGTTGAAATGTATTCAGATTTTTTTCCAAATAATACTGAAAAGATTATAATGTACAAACTGAAAAGCATACATAAATGAGAGAAATCTGTTTATCTTACATTTTAGAAACACACAGAACATTATCCCTCAAGTAAAATAACTCAGCTGTGTGCCAAGAAAGACAGAAAGAGATTGCTGCTTCTTCACTGTTGGTAAGACCTATATGCAGTTCCAAAGATAATGCATCTGGACAGAGAAGAGGTACAAGGAAGCCCTAAAAAGGGAAAATATGATGGGCAAAGAGTTTCCACTGGCATCTGTTAAACCAGGGCAGCTAGCTGTCTGTCCTACAAGCTTATGAATTATATCAAGTCAGAATTCTCCATTATATTGAACATAGTTTATTTTAATCAAAGAAGATTCTCAGATGCCTTGAACTGATTTTGTGGTAAACATAAGCAAACCTAAATGGCTGTTTTATTATAGGGTATTGTGCAAGTGTTGGTTCGTAATAAATCATTGTACTCTTTAGAAACAAACTTGAAACAAGTGCATAAATATTAAATGGCCTCAGGAATAAAGACATTTTTAGCAAAATTATTGAGTGTGGTTTTCCAAATCCATTGGGTAATCCAAAATCTCCATAGTCATTTGAGGACCAACATGTACTACCATTTATAGTAATGCAAATCCAGGGTAACTGTGTTGAAGTCAATAGAGTTATTAGAAATTAACATAAAAAAATAAATGGAGTTTGGTCTATGAAATATAAACAACATAATTGCCTGAAATTCTGTCTATTAGAATAAAAGAATAAACATTCTATACCTCTGCAGAAATGGGAAGTAAAGCTATCTGTATTATGTGTATGAATTTAGGCAAAAAATATTATACTGAATTCATTCATTTAATAAAGCTCTTATACCATAATCAGAAACATTGAAGCAGAAGTTATTAATTTTAAAAATAAAATACTATTCTACATTTTAACAAATCCAACAGAAAAAGAAAAGGACAATATCTGTGGCTTTTGTAAAGCAGAGATATTCCGATCAATATTGTTGTTTACAGGCCTCTCTGCTTTTAGAAGGAAAACATGGAAAAAAAGGAACAGTTCTGTGTCCTCAATTTCTGATGTTCCATAGACCTCCCACATCACTAGGGATTGTCCCTTGGAGATGGCTGTGTTGTGCCTCAGTTGTCCAAAGCTTAAACTACACTAGCTCAGGTTGTCCTTGTCTCTTCTCTTACAGAGACTTACAAAACAAATTTTGCCTATGTGATGGCTAGGCAGAAATGGGAGACAGCTAAGTCCATGAGAGACATGCAACTTCAAGGTATCCATCTGAAGTATCATGAGTTATGTTACAATCATGATAGCATAAAGGAAGGACCAAAGATCTGGGTCTCCTCAGTGGATCCCATGACAGTGCCTCTGGGGACTCCCTAAAATGCAAAATGTTGCTTTTTGGCTTCTCAGAGCAGCGCTGACACTGATAGTGAGAAAACACTAGGCAGGGTGATCTGATCCAGTGCAGAACTACTAGCCAGGGACTGTCAAAGTGGAGAGACATCCTGTCATAGAGCATTCTTCCATTTACTTCTGGGCAGTAAATGTCTATGGTATTCCAGTGTTCATTAGTGCTCTTCTGCCAGGTTTTGGATATGTTGTGAGAAGAAACACATTGGTGAAGGAAAGCACTTACTCAATGGTGCAATTGCAGTTCCTCTTGGAAGGCGGAGTGAAAGGAAAGGAAAAGGACTGAGCAGTACTACACTGAGCAGCAGCACCCTCCCCTTAGTGTATTTACTTTTATATTCATAAGCAGTTAGAGCTCACTTCAGTGCAGTAGGTCTGTACTACAGACAGCATGCATCTGGGATGCTTTTACAAAAAAGCATACAAAAGCATCTGGGATGTTTTTACCCAGGATATTTTCTTATGGTCCAAGTAGGGGCCCAAGGTCCTTTGTCTGGCCTCACAGAGCACAGTGGACAACCTTGCTGAAACCTCCCCTGTTAGGACATAACCATTGACTTACTCTCTGCCCTGCTATCCATCAGCAACAGATTCAGTCACAACTACAGGGGACAGAGGAAGACTTCAGGACATTGTGTCGTATATTTGAGTGCTTGATTTATGAAACGTAGCAAAGGCAGAACAAAGCTGGAACAACTTGTCTATAGCAAAACTTCCTGTGCTTCAGCTAGGAGACATGTCTTTTAATGCAACCTCAAAACACATATTATAAAATGGAACAATTTGTATTGTATTCAATAATGTTTTCAAAGGATTGTCAACCTCTGTCTGCAGGTGCCTTTTCTTACAACATATAATCTATAATACTCATTCCCCC
>WEIV01005717.1:2123-26183 GCA_013390005.1 Calyptomena viridis | reverse complement strand
AATGCTATGATATATTGAAATATTTGCTTTGTACAAATACATCTGTTATCAGAAGGTTCCTTAACATAAATGGTGTATTTTCTATAATGTGCTCCGTCTAATGAATGGTTCGGCAAAGGCATGAGAACAGAGCTATGTGGGGAGAATGCAGTAATTTCTCTTTAACGTGCAGGAATTCTGAATACAAGTAAATGCATGCCAAATTTTATTGCTTCTAAATCTGAATAATTGTATTTCTGAGCTGTGCATCTGGGTAGATAATAAAGCCACAAAACAATTTAATGAANCAAAACAATTTAATGAAACATATAAAAAATCAAATGACATTACTAAATATTATAATATGCAGAAAATATATTTTGCATATTGTCACCTAATCTTTCATCCACATACTAACAAATAATGCAACAATAATTGAAAGTCTTATTATCCATCTACGTAAATTGAGACCAAATTTACCTTGTTTCCTTTTCTTTGTGTGTGTGTGTGTGGACATAAAAGTGAGATTGATATTACTGGTTTATGTTTATGGTACATTTTTTCCATAATAACTAAGGTGACCAACATAAGTCTTTTCTCCATTCAAATCAGTCCTCAACTCATATTGTGATTACGTTACCTAGCCAAGTACTTACAAGAGGTAAGACTTGAATAGGTGGCCTTCATAATTTCCTGTCTTTGATGCATAGTCTACAGAGATGAAAACTGGAACACCATAAAGAAAGTGGGAGTCCTCATATATAAATTCAGTGTCTAAAATTTACAAGTATGAGATGCCCTCACCATCCATTATTGTCAAAGGACAGATATGGGTAATGCAGAGGGCAGCACTGCTGACTCATTCCCAAAGGCTATTTTAGGACAAGGTGAGCTGCCCTTTTGGAGTTTCATGTTTGTTTCTCTTGACTCTTAAGGAATCATAAATGGCTTGCTTAGACTTAGATGTCTAACTTTTAGAGAACCGTGTAAGGTAACAAGAATCTCATCTAAAGAGGTTAAAATATTCACAGGCTCCAGGTGGGAGTGATCTCTTTTGTTCTTGCAACGATACTAGCACTTTGTCACTGATTTATTCTGCTCTGCCATGGAAGAGGTCATTGCAGACTTCCAGCTGGTTGCAATGTCTGGATTTAAAGGACAGCGATCTGAACTGTCTGCTGCAAAATGTCTTTTGCAAAGGTGAACCTGTATCATCAAAGGCCACACAAACAGTAGGAAAAGGACTGAATTTCCCAAAGACTTGAGCTTGGTAATGTTGTTCTGGCTTTACTCAAGACAGCTGTCTCCCCTTTCATTCCTTGTGATGTGTTGGCCCAGATTCTGACATGCTCGTGCAGAGAGCAGAATCCCATACAATGGATGACTGGTTGAAATCAGTGCAGGAAATTGTGAAAGGTTAAAGTGAGTAAGACCCTGTCTTGTTTAAAGAATGTATAACCAACTCCTTTTTGATAGTTACTGTCTATATATGCCCATCTATGCTCATGGTGAAAGATTACCACCACTTACCCATCTACACCTTTGTTGCTGAAAGGAAAACATTTAGGTCCTCTCTTCTTTACTTTGTTTTCTTGCATCAAGTTCAGAGACTTGAATCTCACTTTATAAATTCTGGAAAGGCAAACTGAGGACTAATAAATGTCCTGAGTCAATTAGTGAAAAGACTTCTTATGAAAGAAGAAACTGTCCTCAGTGAAGACAGACTTCATCCTGCAAAGTGTTTATTGTACTGAAGACAGAAGACTTTTTTATAAGCTGCCACACCGTGATTGCAGAAAAATTTCTGAAATAAGAAAGACCTATTGTATAAATCCTAATACTTTCCACTCTGGGTGTAAAGTGCACTTCTGCATTCCTTCTGCTGTTCTTAGAAACAACTCACATTGCCTTGGTATAAAAGAGGCATTGAAAAAATTACAATTTTCTTATCAGAAGAGAGAGTAAGAAAGACCCAGACCCAACTAACCCTGGTGGTCATATTCCTTGAGGTGTTATGCGAATGAGCAAATATTCTTTTTTGAGAATATAGAAATAAATATGCTGAAAAATAGAGATTAGGAATTGCCATATAGAGGTTTCCTACAGTGAAATGGTGAGCAGAATAATCAATGCATATAAAAATATTCTGCTTCCTTGATCTAAGAATCAAATGCCTGTAGACGGGTTTTCTTCTCACTCATACCAGGGTAATTTATTGTGCTTCACAGAATGCAGAAGGAAACTTGGCCCTTAATCTGTGAAAAGAAGTTTTCAGGATGAGGAATTTGATTTGACTTCAAAGTATATGAATCCGTTCTTTCTGTTCTGTAGTCAATTATTCCCTTTCAATGCAACTCCCTTTGGGAATAAAGCTTTCTCTGATGAGGTTTAGGCTTATAGTCCACTGCAATCCCCCTGGATTGATTTCTTTCTTTCTTTTCTTTCTTTTCTTTCTTTTCTTTCTTTTCTTTCTTTTCTTTCTTTTCTTCCTTTCCTTTCCTTTCCTTTCCTTTCCTTTCCNTCTTTCTCTTTCTCTCTTTTTCTTGTTGTCTCTCTTGTTCTCTCTCTCTCTCTTTCTCTCTCTCTCTTCCTCTCTTTCTCTCTCTTTCTCTCTCTCTTTCTCTCTTTTCCTTCCTGCCTTCCTGCCTTCCTGCCTGCCTGCCTGCCTTTTCTTTGTCTTTCTACCTTCCTTCAAACCAAGATTTTCCCAGCAATTTATGGAAGATTTATTTAGACAACCACTACCTAAATCAGAACTAAAATTCTGGTAAAAGAGTCGTGATTAAATCTGTGAAACTTAAATGAAGGAAATTGCATTGTCCAGTATGTCTAACAGGAGATTTATGCTTCTGATATTTGGTTTATATATGATTTATGATGCCATATAATCTTGAAAAAAAACTCCAACAGGTCAGGATCTGGGATTGAATAGCTGTCTGGTATTTTTAAAAAAAAAAAAAAAAAATTTTTTTTTTAAATCAGTATAACTCATTAATTCAAAGTAGAACTTTTTATTTGAAGCAGTACTAATGGTCTTTAATTTTGTTAGTATTTTAAAATATTAAAACAATTATTTCAAAATATAAAGCTTATAAACATGTATTTTTCAGCCAGTATAAACATGGAGATTGTGTACCTAAAATAAATCTTGCCCTTTCCCTTTGCGATGATATTGAAGGAGGTGACTGGGTTTTTTGGGTTTTTTTTTAGAATTAGTATAAACTAGTATAAGTTTTTTAATGTGGACTAAACTACAGAGTTTTATGGATATGGCACATTTGGAAGTGAAAAAACATAATCATGAAGTTCGATCCTCGGAAGGTGTGAATGTTTTTTGGAGGGTTCAAAATACTTAGTAATTACTGAGCTTCCTCTCCCGTACATTCCTCTGCCCTGATGTGACCATGTTTAAAAACTTAACTGTAAAGAGAACCTTTCCCACGCTTGTAAACACAGTGTTTGTAGCTCAGTTGAATGGACACTGTAAATTTAGTTCAGAACTAGTATATAGGTTTAATACACTTGCTATGTTGTGTAATTTAGCTATATCTATGGCATCTTTTGGCCATGAAATTTCACCCCTATACTCTTATAGCAGAAATTAAAGGGGTACTATCAAAATTATCAAAACTTGTTAAGGAGGGGTGATTTGTCTGTTTCAAATTGATGCATGAATGGGGTGTGGTGTAGAAAAGTAGAAAAAAAGATATTTTTCCTAGTTTTATCTATTTCTAAACTTTTCTAACTGTACATTAAAAGTGTCATTTAACCTGCTAGATATGAAATGTTAAATATCTCCATATGATGTCTTAAATGCAAACAACAAAATATTCCAAAATTGTAACTGGAAATGAGGAAGTGAAATAGACTGTAAACCTGAACTTAAACCGATTTTTCAATTTCAGTGTTCCATTAGGCAGAAGCATAAAACACCATAACAAAAAAAGGAAACAGATCAGATTGTTCATTAAAAATTTGAGAATCAAATTACTGAATCATTATCTGAAAAGGGAGAGGGTTGCAGATAATTTGGGCGATTCATATGAATAGAAGCTATGCCTCTCTTTTTTATAGGTGAAAAGGAAGACTTGGTACACTTTGTTATTGCTATATAGTTTCATGATATTGGAAAAAGAGTGATATCCCATGATCTGAGGTGGAATTTATCCAGACAAGAATACATCTCTTTTTTAGATACTCAGCTTTTTTTTCATGTTTTCCCCCTTTAACGTTAAATGGGTTACAGGATGTGCAACCTATCCACCTTTTAAAATGCTCCATGCTTTCTTCTGTTGTCTGAGATTGCCAGCAGTGGTTAGAATTGCCTGGTACTTCAGGGAGAGGCATCAGATGCTCTTGCTTATTGGTAAGCAAAGTAGGCAGCACTGGTCTCATTCACAGCAGGAAGATGAGTGGTTTAGCATCAGACATTATATACTTGGAAGAAATAAAAAAAAATCAGGAAAAATATAAATAAAAAAGAGTGCAAAGTTTTATTGTCAAGCGCGGCTGTCACTTCATGAAACCAGAGTCATATATAAGATATATGTGACATACTAATAGGAAGTAATTTACCCAAGGATGTTTTTGTGCCTTGAAGTGCCTTCAACATTTCTGCTTTGAAAACTTTGCAAGTGTGTATGCATCAGAGCAGTTACCGAGGTGCTGAAGTTCCCAATTTGTGCACAATGTGACTTTTATAATGCTATTAAACTCATCTCATGGAAAGCAGTGTGCACAAAACAATGATACATGAGATCTCAAGGAGGCTGCTGAAAGGGGGGAAAGACTGGAGCGAGGAGAAAGCTTTTATAAAGTCACTTTGAGAATGCACCTCTGCTCCAGAAATCTTCTGTTTATTCACACTGGAAATTATCCCCTGCACATTGGGCTGAGAGTCATGCGCGTGCTGGTTTTGCCTGGGGTAGACCTGATTTTATTCATAGTATCTACTCTGGGGCTGCGTTTTGGATTTTTGCTGAAACAGTGATGATAGTATAGAGATGTTGTTGTTATTGCTTAGCAGTGCTTTCATTGAGTTAAGCACTTTCCTGCTTCTCACCCCACCACACCAGCAAGTGGGCTGAGGATGAACAAGGTGACTGCAGGGGACACAGCTGGGACAGCTGACCCCATGTGACCACAGGGATGTTATCTATCTTGTGGCATAGAATACAAAGATGAGGGAAGAAGAAGCAAGAGGTGAAGTTTGAAGTGATGGCATTTGTCTTCTCAAGTCACCATTACACAATGGAACCCTGTTTTCCTGGTTACAACTGAGCACCTGCATGCTCATAGGAAGTGCTATGTGAATTCCTTTTTTTGCTTTGCCTTTGTGCATGGCTTTTGCTTTACCTGTTAACTGTCTTCATCTCAACCCACAAGTTTTCTCACTTTTACTCTTTCTATTCTCCCCAAACGAGCTTTTGCCTGTGACTAAACCATGACAGTGCTGCTTGCATTCCTCATTCCCTCTGTATAATAAATTACATGCATCTACCGTTCCTCATTAAAGTAAATTTAGTATTGTATACATCTATATACCCCTAGCATGGGGCAGAGACAGCCCAATATTCCCCTCTGTTCCATGAGTTCTAACTCGAAGGGATGGCTTCAGATTAGGATGTAGGATTTGTAACTCTACTGGTCATGCAATCATCTCACTATTTTCCAGCTGAAATTCAACTCTCTTATCCTTGGTTCTGTCTTGCTCACCTGCCCTGCTCTTTTCTCATCTGTCTCTTTTCTTCATCCTGACTGTAAATTGAGGAGAACTTTTGTTACCTGCGTGAGCAGTAGAAGGCCCAGTTCTGGGTATGGGATTTTCAAGGAGTTTGTTGGAACACAAGTAAACCCCACAATTTTATAACAGAAAATGCCCTTCTTTCTTCTTTTGTGCTGGGACAGCTCTGAGCACTACTTTTGCCCCATGGGAGGCAAACTGAGGGCACTAGATTAATTATCTATGGAAAAATGATCAGATGGTAATGGATGTAGGGAGAGAGATTTACTTTTATGATAGGAAAGTCTAAATCCATGATAGTTCTTTTTCTGTTAATAAAATACAAAAAAACCTTTGAGAACAAACAAATAAACATCTTGCTTCAAAATTAAATTCCCTGGAGAAAAAAAACTGGGGGAGGTGAAGGTCAGTCAAAATTTTTTTTCTGTACTAAGTTCAGAACATTTCATTCTCACTAAAATTATATCTGACTTTTTTAATGTACTAAACCAATGAGTTTTTAAGCTATTTTGAAATTTTAAAGAAATATCCCATGTGGAAGATTTTGTCACAGTATACTTTGTCACCATCATTGTTTTATTTGTTTTCCTCTTCACATGAAACTGGCTAGAAAACAAAACATTTTTAAGCATTTTGAAGTGTATAATTTTCCTCACCAGGCAAGCATTCTGACAGCACCGCTTTGAACAATTTTAAATGGCAGGGACTTTGGCTCTAAAGTGTTTTGCCCAGTTTGAGACATCTGAACTAGGAGTGAGGGTATTATGGACTTCTGTTGTGCATTGAAAGAGAGACAAACAGTCACCTCTCAAAAACAGTTGAGAACCTCCACATTTGACTCTCCTGTCTCTGCTGTTCACACTGGCAGAAACTAAGCTGTGGTAGTAATACAGTTTCAGTTACCACATATGAATCCATCAGGTCTGGTAAACAGGTAAAACAAATGTGAACTCTACAATCACCACTATTTTGGGCAGCCATTTGAAGACCAGCAAAGGTTCAGTTGTACAAGTCACAGGGAAGACTCCAGATTACTCTGTCAATAGGGTCATTTTATTCATGAAGACTTAGACTACATGGCCCTTAGACATAGAGTTAAATATAATGGATGTACTCAGGCTTGGATTCAAAAGCTAGGAACATGTAAAACCCAATACAGTTGAGTTTAGGTGTAGGAATATCTGTTTAGTTAGGAAAAGGAATAAACATGGCTCTGTCTTCTTTCTCCACGGGCCTTCAGAGCTGATGTGGCTCTGCAACAATTAATGGTCTTATATTAAAGCAAGGAAAAAGCAATGGAAGGAGATAAGAGACCTATTTCTGAGATGGTTCAATTAATACATTTCCTTCTGTCCATGCCTCCTTCTTCCTAAAGACACAGCTTGAGTCTTTGTCTGGGGTATGAATGTGAAAATATCTATATATGAGTTTGTGCCCCTGTTTCTGCCCCATCCCCTTCAATTTTCTTAATGGTATTCAGGGAGAGTTATATTTTTATTTTTCAAATTACATCAAGGCATTGTATTAAATATAGGATTTGGGACTTGGCAGATCAACAAGCATATTGTACTCCTATGGAGACAAAAGGTGACTGAACAGTTTAGCCAGCTGACATACAGGCAAAAGTAATGCTCCACGGTAAGAGGATTGCTGGCTCTATTGTTGGGTCCACAACAGGAACCAACTTATTGCAACATTAATTTCCCATCTCACATGGAAGTTATTTAAGGGAGAGGACTAACAAGCAAGCAGTGCCCACAGTTTAATCCTATTGTCACCCTGATGGATTTATATTTGCTGCTGGGTTGTAGAGGTGGAATAAGGCTGCTTTGTTATTATTTCAACTGCATTTGTTGGGGGAAAAAAACAACCCCAGGATTAGGGAAACATGGCTTCTGTTACCTTTAGATAGTCAGGAAATGCTGTTCCGTTAGTGTAGGTATAAGATGACTAAAATTATATCTTAGTGATGCAGAAATTCTTCACTTGGGAATGATAGAAATATTTTTAACTGTAATTAAGACTTGTGAAATGTCTCTTTTTTTGGCTACATCTGTTCTTATGACTTCATTTCTCATTCGCCTTTTTTTAATTTGTATAGCAGCAGTCACAGCAGTACATGGGGCCAAGTATAGTAGTTACTGTGTGTTTCCCACTCTCTGGATCTTGGAAATATTTGCAGAAGTTCATCTATAGGTGGATATTTTCTGTGTAAGCAAAAGGTGTGACATTAATGGTATTGTAGGTAACCACTGACATGGAACATCATCATTAGATATCTCCAGTAGATTAGACATTTAAATATTAAGTTGTCCAGATTTGGAATACGAGCCCCTAGTAATTCTTTCCAGCACAAAGCTGTTTAACTTTACAGGAAAGACAGGCAGTCACAATTTTGGATTACCAGGTAGACACACTCCAGATTCAGTTTAGCCAAATCTTTGGCTGATGTTGAGGGTCATAATTCCGCTAAAGTCAGAAAGTGTCACAGTGATTTACATAAGTAAGACAACTAGACCTGTAGCTTTTACTGCTTGCTTGAAAGAGATTGCTCTTTTTCAAGATATTCAGAGTCAGAGTGAATAATATAGGAGGAAAGCAGGAGTTCTCATTTTTTGTGCTGAAATTGCAAATTTAGGCCATTTACAGATAGCCACCATTTCTTTTCCTTAACACAAGGCTAATCTTTGGAGACAAGATTTATTTAAAAACAAAACCAAACCCAAAACCCACAAACCTTTTGGGATTTTGTGATTTTTTTTTTGCTGAAACCCACGTGTACAAATGTACACTTAACATTTTTATCTTAATTATGCTTAAAGGGAAAAAATAGAAAACAAAACAACTCCCAACCTTTTAAATTGCCTGTGAACACTGTTTGCTTATTTTTTTAGCCAATTCTAACTGAAAATATATTTTTGCTTACAGGCACTGGCCTAAAGCAGAATCTTTTTTCCTTGAGGCATATACAAATGCTGTCTTCCTCTCCTCTTTATTTGACTGAATTAGTCTAGCATTCTGAGTGACACCATGGCTCTTCCTGATGCTCCTCATTATGCCATTTATTTATGTATATCCTTTTTTTTCTCATGTATACGTATTATATATTTTGCTGCTCAATACTATATTCCATATAGATGGAACATATTCAAGGGCCTGTCAGTCTGACAGTCTTTCTCAGTCTTCTTTAAAAATAATCTCTTTAAGTATTTCTTGATCCAGATCTCTGCCTTATGCTCTTTGGAGCAAGGAACATATCAGATTTTTAAGTACAAAGAGTTCCTTTCTACAATTAGTAAATCATTTTCAAAGGTGGAAATCTGATACACAGTTCTCAAAGAAAGCAAAAAATATGCAAAATATCAGCCAGTCCTCTTTGCATAATTCTGGTGCTAGCATAAAGGTTTTATACTCCCCAAATACCTTCCTTCAAATAGATTTGAGGCATGTCTATTGGAAATGTCTGCTTGCACCATTTTAAGTCATGTGTGAGGTCCCCAGTTTCCTCTTATAGCTTGTTCCTGAACTTTAGCAGCCATCATCTTCCAGCCCAACTCTGGAATCTTTGATCAGAAATTACTGCAGATCCCCACTCAGTGGCTCATTTGCATTTAATGTAACTATAGCTATTTAAAAATTATGAATTTGGGATTCATTTCACCTAATTTTAGTTAACTGCAGGGTGTCTACGTATGAGCTGGTTTTCTGAGCTCTAGTTGCTAAAATTGTGAAACTCCACTGAGGGATTCCTCTGATTAAATGCCGTGTCTACTTCAGGCAGAACTTGGTTATTCTCCGGAATACATTGGCTTTCCCTGGAAAAAGATCCTAAGCACTAAGTTCATATTGCAGGACAGAAGGCACTTGGATGTCCTGTATGCTATCTGTCAGCCCAGTATGGACATCTTGGATCATCAAATGTCAGTGCATGAAAATGAGCTGAGCCCTAAATGTCTGTAAATTTCTGAGCAGTTTTGATTCCCTCAAATCATCAAGGATGGAGAGCTGTGAGGAATTTGTTTTGGGAGGTGGGTATTTCTCACTCTTTTCTGTACAGGAAAATTACATGCCTAAATTTTAAGACAACTGAAGTGATCTGCTCTGAAGCTCATCCTTGGTTACACATGGAGGATGATGACAACATTTTAATACTCCTTTTAAAGAAACACATCCTTTTATCCTGCCTTGAGAGTGAATCTTAACCCACTTTGGTTTGGAAGATTGCTTCTGTCCTTGATTTGTAAAGGAGCCTAGGGCAGTTGCCTACTTGCTTATTTCAATGTTTTTTTACCTGAGCAGTGGATAACAATCTCACAGGGGTTTTACTATTTATTATTAACACTGATACAGCACTGATTATATACAGACATATTTAGGATCCCATTAGGTTAGATGCTGTAAAAATAAATCAAATGATACAATTTAATTTCCACGGAATTCGCAGCCTGAAAGAAAATATGCAGCAAAAGTGTCCTAATAAAGATGTGAGATTGGTAAGGATGAACAAAATTAATCATACACAATCCATAGCCCATCAGAAGTAGCAATTATAAGTCATTACTTGATATTTTTCAGTGCTTTTACATGTTTGAATGAAAGTCTCTAGACAGGCTAATGCCCATGTAAGTGAATCATATAGGGGATGAATACTTGTAAGCAGACTTGTTATATTTTGGAGAACAAACCTTTGTGTTATGCCAAAAAAATCTAGAAAAAATACCAAATACATTTGCTTTGAAATACTTGGAAAAAAATTACATTTATATTTAGTAAAATTCACTGTTATGGAAATAAATTGCTTTGCATTTAATGTGCAGCAGTTCAGCAACAAGATTGTGAACCTATTTTGATTTTCTTACATGAAATGTATTTTTACAGTGCTTACAGTAAGTTTGGTCTAGTGCATTTGACTGGGGAAAAAATATACCATGACAGGAGAAACAGATTAACTGTATAGGAGAGGGAATGTAAGTTGGACTAAAGCATGCAAGACAAACATACTTGGAAGTCCAGACCAATTCAATATACAACTTCTCTCTAGAACAGTGTCATGCTATCATGCATTAGGTACTAAGGCACCCATGATAGCAGTGAAGTTATCCTAGACAACATCCACACCTATCAGAGAACAGCAGACACATACTAAGAATTATTTTCAGCATAACTGAATCTGAGCCCAAAGATTTGATGAAAAGATGTGTATTGAAAGATGATGCAGCTGATTTAGTTGGAAAAATGTTATTTACTAATTTAGGTGTACATGTATGTACTTGCCTATGCAGGACTGTGACCAAAAGCTATAACATACGTAAGCATTATAGATTCCAGCATCTGTTTAAGAACAGGTTTATAATATACTAACATGTTGTCCTGACAACTGTAGGATCATCTACTCTGTGCAAACTACAGTTTGTATCTGAAAATCTGTAAGTGAAATACCCACATAAATGAAAAATGTATATGAATGATATGGAAACAAAATAGGATATGATAAGAAGAAAGGCTGAGAAAGATGGGATTTTTCAGCCTGGAGAATAAGAGGCTCCAGAGTGACCTAATAGCAGCCTTCCAGTTCCTGAAGGGAGCCTACAAGGAAGACAGAGAGAACATTTTACAAGGCTATGCAGTGATTGGACAAGGGGGAATGGCTTCAAACTGAAAGAGAGGAGGTTTAGTTTGGATATTAAGAAGAAATGTTTTGCTATGAGGGTGGTGAGGCCCTTGCACAGATTGCCCAGAGAAGTTGTGGCTGCCACATCCCTGGGAGTGTTCAAAGGGAGTTTGGATGGGGCTCTGTGCAACCTGGTCTGGTGGAAGGTGTACCTGCCCACGGCAGGGGGGTGGAATGAAATGGTCTACGTTTGATTCTAAACCAGGCCACTCTATGATTTTATGATTCTATGTACAAAGCACCACCCTACTTTTCCAGTTAGGGTTGCTGAACAGGTTCTCTTCTGGCTGCTTAAAGATTTAGCCATTCCTCATCCTGGCTCACTGTGCAAAGGCAACTGCACAACTGCTAACAGAATGCACACTTGCTAAAATTAAGTAAGTATGGGTTTTTTTACAACACCTTGTATTAGTACAATCAATCATGCCAAGTTCAAATACTAACCCTGCTTTATAGGGCAAAAAATAATAGGCAAACGGAATGTCATCTACTTTCTGCAAGTTGGGCTTCTCTGTCCAAACTACTGATCTAAACAGTCTGATGATATGATTGCTTTGTCATATTTTAGATTTTAGGGACATTCTATAGGTGCCTACAATTGTGTACCTATGTTGAGAGAGGTCCTAATGAGCTACAGAGATAGAGGTATCTACCTGTCCATGGGCAATTTTTATGATGGTGAATATGGTTCTCATTGGCAAAAACAAAACCAAAACCAATGTCCCATCTTAATTTCTATTCAATCTCTATGCAGTAAGTGATGGGTGATAAAGTCAATGACTGAAAAAGTTTGTATTTGTTTAATTACCATCACTGAATAAATACATTGGTCAGCTAAAACTGCTTCAAGAGGACTAGTTCTGATAAAGACTGCTGTCTATATCTTATCTAGGGTAGACTCCCTCGTGTTTAATAGGAGGTGTAACTAAGATTTCACTTGCAGTGCTTCCTTCTCATATTTGGGCCAGCTTTTTCTTTAAATATATAGAAACTTGGTATTTTGTGCTGTTCCTATCCCATTGGAAATTTTTTTTTTAAATTGGCTAGTGGATTCAAAACCTAGTCAGAGATTGAAAATCTAACTTTTATGGTTATTGACCATAAGCACTCAATTTCCTTAGAAAATTGCTGAAAAACTGCAGCCATTCCTCAAAGTTGCCCAAAAAAAGTAAGAATAGTTTGAAGCCTATGTTTTCTTCTTTCCTATCCCTAAAAGTATTGCCTGCTTTACTTATTAAAAATGGACCATTTATATAGGCAAAGCTGGAACTGGATCAGTCTTGACTATCACAATGGAATATCTCTTTTGGTTTTTCTTTAGGTGTTATCATATTATATCTAATAAATAGTAGTGACAAAACGCAAACACCATGGAAAGTTGCAGTGATTGTAATATTAATTCAAGAGCAAACAAGACAGATTTTTCCCTTTAATTCAGGGGGAGCAAAACATATCATAGAATTTGAACATAAACAGAGTTGGGATCTGAAATCCATTTTTCTTGTTTACTAGGAAATTGGGCCTAGTTAAGTTTCAAAAATGCTAATGAGGAAATAAATTAGGTAGCAATTTTCCAAAGCAATATCTCATTGGATTTGTATGTGTTTGCTTTTATCTATATTTATCCTTTTTAACCCCTTTTTCCCCAGCCATTCAATTTTATTCTCTTTGATTTCTTCCTTTTTCTACATTTGCAAATTTGTTATTATGATTAGATTTATACATTTCCAAGAAATGAATATCCAGACTTCATAGGAAAAAAAGATAACAGGAAAGGAAATAACCCACTTGCAGGGTCCTATAGTCTCACTATTCCTGCCTGTCAACTGAATAACACATGACTCATACTGCATTTCCAAAAAGTTCTTGACATTTGAATAGCTCTATTCACACTAAAGTTAGTGGTAGTTCATTGAAGCCAGTAAAATCAGACTTAGACCAGCAGTAATCACTTTCAAAAATTCCATCCTTAATTCCCAACAATTTCTATTAACCTTTGTGAGGTTCTTCTCTGGAAAGAAACTTTAGCTGTAATGAAACTCAACAACAAGAGGAAAATTAAGATTTTTTCTAAAGGCTAAGATGTATACTTGTAAATTTAAATATAACTCTCCTGTAAGTATGTTTGTTTTTGTTTTTGGTTTTTTTTGCCAATGAGAACCACATTCACCATCATAAGAAAATTTTAAGAGTAAATTATTGCATGACATTAAAGGTATATGACTCCGTGTAATGTCATTGCACTGTAATTGCCTTCAGTTTTGCTCCTGGCAACACACTTAGCACATGGGCATCAATCTGGGTAGAGAAAAGACAATGCACTTGCATCAGAAAATTCATCTGCAATGCAATTCCTTTCCGTTCCACAGGATTGTCACTATTAAGAAGTCAATTTTCAAACCCCATATAGTGACTTTGAGAATGGCACTCTAGGACCTGCTGATATAAAACCTATCATTATCAGGTCAATCACTTCCCAAAGCAGTGACAGATATTCAACATTATTTCCAGAGATAAATGAATAGTCTTCATCGCAGCTCCTCTCCTTGTTGGCAATTTCAGTAAAGAGGCCAAGAGGTGAATAGCCTGCAGAACTGGTTCTCTTTTTTTTCATGCCTGGGGTTGACTTTTTAAAGTTAAAGACCTTTTAGAGAAAGTTTGTCTTCTCATAGCCTTTTTTGCAAAAAGTGGTCATGTATGTGAATTTCGAGCAACCAGCAACACCCATTGCTAAAGGGCAGGAGCTAACCAGGGAAAGGTCATTCCAATTCACAAAGGGCTTTGATATTTCAGAATAGCTGTCTTTGTTATGAACTGAAGGAGAACCTCACATTTCAAATTCTTTGTGTAAAAGAAAAAATGTCGTGGTCCTCAGGAATCCCACCAGAAGAGCCATCCTGAAGGTATGAATACTGGAAGCTCTTGGGAGGGTGGCTGTACAGAGGCTCCACAAGTTTTCTGTTTCTCTAATCCTACACATTAAAATGGGAAGCCACTCTTGATAAGTAGCAAGACAAAGAGAGGTCAAGGTATTTAGATCCAATAGCTTTCAAGTTTTCCAAATTTCCGTCCATGTAAAGAGGCATAGTGAGATCTTAGCAATCCCCATAGCCAACTAATGAAGAAAATGGAGATATTGACCAAAAAGTAAACAACTATTTTTTTAAAGGAACCCAATCTTAGATTTCAACACAATTCTGTCAGCATTCAACAGCTATCATTAAACATTTATATTTTGTGAATCATCACCTTCTAAGGGAATATAATTCCTCAGGAAGTTTACATTAAGCAATAATGAGGATGAAGCACTTCTAGAAGATAGTAAGGGTTTTTTTGTTGTTGTGATTTGTTTTTTGTTTGGGTTTTTTCCCCCTCCAAATTTGTTGCTATTCTATGTTAGCTACTCATACATAAAATTAGGGATCGCAAACCCAGCTTTAATAATATTGTCCACGCTTATTCATTCTTTAGTTTGTTTTTCACAATATTTTACTAACATATATTTGTATTGGAATATTCATTAAATGTCAAGTATAAGACAGATTCAGAAAATCATGTCTGGTTTTGTGTTGTGGGTTTTTTTGTTTGCCTTTTTTTTTCCAGAACTGGGAAGTAAGTGTGTCTCTCTTCTATGCTAGAGGAAATGGAAATAAATAGGAAAAGTTTTTTAAAAATAAAACTTGTAAAGGTTTCTTGAACAGTTATAGACCTAAAAGACATGGAAAGGAAAAAAAAAAAAGAAAAAAAATACAGCTACATGAGAAAACATAGGGATCAATTAGTTTTTTAAGCAAACTGTTATTTCACTTTTTTTGTAAAGCCTCATTCCTTTGAAATGAAACCGGTCAATGTAAGTTTCACATGTTAACTAAATCTATTGCCTGCCTGAAACCTTCTGTGGAGGCCTCTTTGTATCTGTCATATTCCTTTGACAAAGTCTAGATAGTCACAAATTGAGAATGGCCCTTTTTTATCCTCTGCTGAGGTTTTCCCCTACAAGTCTGTGCTTCCTGCCTTCCTTTCTGTGTTCTCTAAATGCTTGCATCAAGACTTCATTCCTTGAAAGAAGATGCCTGTTTCCTGCTAAGCACCTCTTTAACAAGCCTTGTTCTAAATAAACATCATCCATCACATAACGGTGTGATTTATACTTTTCATCTAGGAAGGTGTGCTGATCCAGGCGCCAAATGCAGACTAAGCTCCCTTAGGGAATGAATTCATCCTTATGAAGCTTCCTCTTCAAACTCCATTTCTCATTAGAAAGAGTGTTTCCTTTTTCTTCTTCATTTTCCCCCACATTTTACTGTCTCCCATCTTCCTCCCATGCATCACATAGTTTTACATTACTCTTCCTACATTAAAAAAAAGCTTTATTACAGGCAACCTTTCAATTAAATTTCTAAGTAAAATGACTGTATTAGGCAAAAGTTTGTGTAGAAGCCAATAAAATGTCAGATAATATTGAACACAGGCTTGGACTAACCTTGCAACCCAATAAGTTATTATGTGCAAATGTTACAACTTGATTTTGAAGAGAATACACATGTATGATGAAGCCATTTTATGGCTAAGCTGAGTGATTGATTACAGCATACTGATCCATCTCGACAAGATAAACTCAGATAAAAGAATCTGATGATATTTAAGACTTGACAATTTATTATCCAAAGACTCCTGTAAAAATGATTTTATAATTCCTTTTATTTAAGTGGGTTTTTTCGAAAGTAATAAAATGTATTTTTCAGAGTAACTGACTATGATGAGAAGAAACTCTTTTTGCTCACTAGTGGTAAATTCCACTAAGAAATAAAAATTAGATGGGACAAAAGAAGTATTACTGTTTGTCCTAGCTGCTTCTTGAAGATGCTTTATGAAAGCTAATCAAATAGGAACTTGTTTTTCTGTTAAAATTTTAAGCTTTTTATTATGTGTAAAATCCTGTCATGTGCTGAAGGGAAATACAATGAACATGTGAAGTCAAGAATTAATTATTAATAAAATTTAAATCTTAATGGTAAAACTAGACACTTAAGATTTATTTATTACAGAAAAAGAAAATAAAGAATATTTGTAACAAGAAAAAAGATCTCAGTAATAGAGCAAAGCAGTTGTATTTGTCAGACACAGGGTAGTACTATCCCTTTCACAAGTATCATGGTCACCCTTTCACTATCCCTTTGAATCCTACACCACCCATCTTCCTCAAGCAAGGGAATATTGGACCAAGTCATCAGTATTCTAAGTTAACCAGTGGGAAAAATGTGATGTTAGTGGGGTTTCTTCATTATTCCTCATTACCCTCAGATTCAACAATTTCAATTTAGTTGAAGAGAAAACAAACCTACCAAAACTCCAAGGCAAAGAAATTGTCAGGAAAGCTCCTGTTGGCTTCTCTGAGAACATGGCTATTCTGTATTTATTGCTGTTTTCAACCTTCCTGGATTTCAGACAAATATTTCCTAAACTGACTTTTGTGATGTAGAAAACAATCTGTTTTGGTGATACAACTGCAGGAGTAAGCTAAATTTCTACCAGTGAGACTTTTTTCTTCTATCAGTCTTAGTTTTTTTTAGTCTCAATAATACAATGAAACATATTGCTCCAGAAACAATTACAGCCATCAGACTCTGTCCCTGCTCCAAATAATTTTCTCTCCTTAACCTTGTGCAAGATTTTTCATTATTATTTCCTTCTATCTTTAATACTTAAAATGGGGAAACTATTGTAGCCTGATATCAAAGATAGCAAATATCAAGATTCTGGAACCATCTAACTACCATATGAATAATATTCTGCATGTATTCCCTACACATATAAACAATCATAATAAATGTCATAATAGGTAACAATGTATTTGCTTGCTGTGCCTATCCTTTCAAGTGGAGCACAACCAGAACAGTAACAATTGCTATGAGTAAACAACCATCACAACAATGAAAGTTTCAACTGAAAATAAGCACCAGATGTTGAATGAAGAACAGTGTAATAAATAACCTAGAGGTGTGAAAAAGAAGCAAATTCCATTTCATTGACAATTTCTGAGATGATGAAGTTATTTTTTTCTGAACTGTATAAAATACACCAAAAATGTTTAATAGGAAAAATAATATTTCATCTCAAAAGATTTTCCTTTAACAAAATAATGAGGTTCTTATTCCTTTCATTGAAATCTTGCCTATATATTGGCATCTAAGACAAAATGTTATCACAATATAAAAATCATATTACAATACAAATATCAAGTTTTTGTTCCACTGATACTGGAAAGGGACATTACAATGTCATCAGAATTCTTCCTATGTTACTTTAAATTGAAATGTCAACTAAATAAGTTTTTTTTTCCTAAAACTTCATTTTATGCAATCTGTCAATATATACCTCAACATAAGAACGACATGGACATGTTGGAATGGGTCCAGAGGAGGTCACAAAGATGATTGGAGGGCTGGAGAACCTCTTCTGTAAGGAAATGCTGAGAGAATTGGGATTGTTCAGCCTGGAGAAGAGAAGACTCTGGAGAGATCTTATAACAGCCTTTCTGTTATTAAAAGAAACTTATGAGAAAGATGGGGACAGACTTATTGGCAGGGCCTATATCAACAGGACAAGGAATTATGGTTTTAAAATCAGAGGGTAAATTCAGATTAGATATAAGGAAGAAGTTTTTTACCATGGGGGGTAAAATGCTGGCAAAGGTTGCCCAAAGATGTGGTGAATGCTCCATCCCTAGAAATGATGAAGACCAGGCCAGACAGGGCTCCAAGAAAGCTGATCCACGTGAATACGTCCCTGCTCACTGCAGGCCTTTGGATTAGATGACCTCTGAAGGTCCCTCCCAAACCATTCCATGATTCTTTATCTGACCAGATGTAGTCATAACACATGCTAAACACATTTTGCCATCTACAAAAGCTAAGATTGTTCTTCATCTGATGTTACTGCATGTAAATGACATGTCTCATGTCATGGGCTCCCTCACCCATTCTTGCTCTCTCACTGGACATACTGAGACCATCATTCAGCAATTCCCACAATACAAGGTTAGATAACTCTCTGGAGAGGGTCACATCTCTCTGTGTTGACTCTACATGGAAATTAGAAAATCTTGTCTGCTAATTTAAAACCTTGTTTAGACTTTCAGCTTTGGTAAGAAGAATATAAGCTCCTTATCTCATGTTTTAAAGATTTCCAGCGATTCATTTTGCATCACTATTGAAGGTCACCTGCAGAGTTTGTTACCATGTAACTTCTCTGTTACTTGAAAGTTAGCAAGACTATTCCAACATCCATTAAATAGCCATTGCTCTGGAATTATTATCCAAGACAGTTTTAACTATCTGCTAGTGGAGGTTTATTTTTCTGCCCATTGAAGGAATCTGAGTATAACTAAGGTTTTTGTGAGCATGTACAAAACAAGCAGGTATTCTTACTATCCTGAACTGTTTCTAACAGTTTAAAAACAATTCTTATGTGGTACATATGTTTAATTCAAGTATATACCTGCATTTCATTACCATCTGGACATGCACAACTGTTTTGCCACATTTTCAATTTATTTTGAGACAAATCGTTCTCACAATCCCAGTTCGTTGAATCTCTGTCTCTACCACTGTGAGTGAAGCTCAATATTAAAGCTTTAAATTTTCTTATGAAGAAAATTGCCATCCTCAATTAATTTCATGCCTTGAATACACCTTCCACTGCCCCTTCTTGGCCCCTGATCTGATTCACTGCTCATTACACCTCAAAAGAAGTGTAGCCGTCTCCTTTGCAGGGTGTTTCTGGACTTTGGTGTGTGGGGACACTGAATGCTGTCGAGACAGGAGTGGCTTTGTGCAGGCCAAGAGTTTCTGCACTGTCCCACCAGCTGAGCACTGACTGCCTTGGGAAGGGCTGTGCAGAAAAGGAGCCCTGACAAACACTAAGCTGAACATGAGCTGTCAATGTATCCTTACCAAGGTGATGGGTAACCACATACAGGGATGCATTTTCAAGCACATTGACAGAAGGTCGAAGGAAGTGTATGAGGAGGATACTCAAGCCTATCCAACAGAAAGCTTTATGGTACAAGATGTATGCTTGCCCAGCCCATGAGACATACAAGGAGAAACTGGGGGAGGTGTGTTTATTTGATTTTAAGAAAAGCAGGATAAGCAGATGTCATTAAATATGTATTAGGCAGTTAAGGAGATGGTAGAGCCAGATTCTTTTTGGAGGTAGACATAGAAATGACAAAAGACAATGCACACAGGTTACAGAGAGTGAAATTCTGATAAGAAATAAGGGAAAAAAATATCACAAATCAGGGTGGTCAAACACTAAAGCAGAGATCCAGACAAGAGGTAAAATATCTCTTCCTGGAGATACTCAAAATTTGGCTGAACAAGGGCCTAAGTCAAATGGTATAACTTTTAATTTGGAGCAGATTTGAGCCACCCTGACCCTTCAGATGTTCTCACAACTGAGATTACTCTATCACTTTCTGATCTTACGTATGTGAAGCTAGAGTTCAGAAATCAGATTATCTGACCTCATGAGTACTGATGCAAAGGCCTAATTATAGATGCTTAACTGAAAAGCAGGCTAAACATAATCATGAAATCATATGATCAAAGCCTGTCCATTTCAAAATAAAGTACTAGTGAAATAAATAAAACAAAACCAAACCTCCACAAGTTTTCTTCTAAAGAAATCCAAAACAAAATCAACAAACCTATCGCTTAGGAAGACTTAAAATATTACATTAAATAAGTGAAAAACAAACTCTGTGAATTAGAGTTTAATCCTGAAATAAGAAAACTTGAAAACTAGAAAAAAATAGGCTTAGAAGGCAAATATTTTTAAAAATATCTTCATGGTGTGAAAACAACAAAATCAAGCACACATCACTAATGTTTCTCACCTTCTTAGGAGTGATACCAGGGAGAGAATTTGTGTTTCTTTTCTGGATCACATTCCTATTTCTTGTCCAAAATTTCAGCTTTTCTCAAATGTCTAGTTTTACAGGAGATCAGGGCAAGTGTTATTTCATAGCCATGCAATGTGTAAAGGATGCTTTAACTGATCTCTCAAGGCAGACTGTAAAATAAAAAAAAGGACTCAAATCAAAGGACAGTTTATTTTTACATTTTTGACCATGGAAAAGGGGAACTCTGAGGGTTTATGGGACCACGAATAAGAAAGAACTGAAGGCGGCTGTGCTTGGTCTCAGAGTTTCGTGACTACTCTCAGGTGACTTTGAGTTGGTATTGCACCTTTTAGCAGGCAGTGTGTTCATTTGGACTGCTCGAGTACTTGACTGTCAAACTCTACGGTTTGTATAACATTTTCTGACATGAATACGCATTCTAGCAATTCGAAACTGTTCTGAGATACCTGCACAGGTTTGTGATAACCACATATATCTGGTAAAACAATGTGAAGTACAGTGACAGAGAAACATGGTCTTTCAGTGACCGGTATTTCCCAGGTCTCACTGTTAATTTTCTCTTTAAGTCATGACATTAATTAATAGTCTCATTTAGCTTCTTTTTATGTCATTATAACTCTTCTCTATGCCCCTCTGGAGTACAACTTTGGGGCAAAGTTTTGTGCAGGAAGGGCAATAGATCCAACAGCTGAGTGCTGCTTATCTTCTCAACTCTTCTGCCGTGTCATAACCCAGAGCCAAAATAACATACAGGAGTACATACTAAAAAACATGTTCCTAAGAAGTTCAGAGCACTCAGTTGCATGAACAGACATGAAGGTCTGTTTCTGATCTGCTCTGATCAGAAACTATAGGAAACTATAGGAAACTATATGAAACTATCAGAAACTATAGGAACTAATATTTGTCCTACCCATATATTGCAGCCTAGAAAAGCTGAAATATTCAAACAGGCAGATGATCTTTGACCTCGTACAAAACTTTGTCCCTATCCACTTAAAATACACTTTTCCCTGGGATGAGGATCACTTTTTTAACAGTGTCTGTGGATATGGTGAATCCATCCACTCGGAGAATCAGGCTCTCCTTTGTGTTGTGGGTGCCAGCTTTGCCTTCTTCCTAGGGCCCAGAAAAATCCACAACTGCATCTCCCCTCCTGCTGTACATACTCACAGCCAGGAAACTTGTTTTGAGATGTAGTTTCCAGCCTCACAGTTCTATCAGAACCATATTGGACATTCCTAATCTGATGTGTGGAATCCCTTGGCACCTCTCAAATTCTCGTTAGGAAAGAGTGAACCTGTCATATAGCTTCATGGACATTCACCACATCCATACTTCAACTAATATTGTCTTCCCTGAGAATGGTATTACTTTATCATGGCTGTCTGAAGATAGAACTTTTCACTTCCCAGGGAAGCAGTTAGAAAGACAGGCTCTTAGTCTTTGCTGGCCTGGAAGGAGAAGGACCAACAAATGCTGCATTTACTAGGAATATGAGACAGAATTTCTTCAAGGCAGTAAAGGCATTTAACATGCTCATCTGTCACTAGAATTTGACTGTCACAACAGGGGCAAATTTTTAAGTGCAGGGGCTGTAGGAAAGCCCTGACTGTGGAGAGGTTTAATAAATGTCCCAAACTGTGTAAAGAAAGATGTGTCATGTTATTTGTTCTGATCAAAAAAAAACCCCCAAAATTAATATAATTCTAATTTTACCCTGTAGGTCACATGGCATGATGGGAAAGGGAAATGTAAGCTAAAAGGAGGGAGCAAACGGATCCCATGCATTCAGGTCTCCTGTGGCAAAGAGTACAAAAAGTGAATGTCTCCAAGAGCATGTAATAATAGAAATACTTTCCACAGCAGTTGTGAGCATCCATAATATGAAGCAACTCAGTGAATAGGATCATGAGGATTAATCAGTGAGTAAGCACTTTTGTCCAGATATATCACCTTCGACTCCTCTTAGAATTACGTGAAAGAGAGAGCAGTATAAGCACAGGATGGCTCATTTAACCCCAAACCAGGTAACTTAGGTAAATCAGCTGGGCCACCAGCTGGCCATGCCACCTTTTCTTCAATGACTGTGAGAGCCTAAATTGACCTGTACATCTAAGTTCAGGTGCCTAAATGTAAGTGATAAAAATCACACCAATGTGACTTTCACAATAACACCAGTCATTTAATTTAATGATGGAGTGAAACAGTCTAAGAGTGTAGTAGAACAGCCATAATGCTGGTCATTTCATGAAATATCTGAAAATTTCAGTTATTTCATGAAATGACTGCTTTCACCATCTGACTGTAACATACAACTAGGATTAGAAATGAACAAGCTACAACCACGTTCCTAGTTACTGCATTTGTATCTGAACAGAGTTGTTCTCTCACTGTGGCTAAATCCTTGCGTAGGTTCTTATCAGGATATTTTGCTATTGCAGTTCCTCTTTAGCAGATAAGAATTTTTGCTGTTCTGTTCTTTTCCCCCTATTGTTACCAAAATAATAATGATTATAAACATCACTTTAAAAGCATACCATGCTAGGGATGGCTGTGCTGCAATATATCATTCTGAATTCTACCGTATTTGTTTATAGTGAAGCATTTTATATTAATGTTTCCATTGCTTATCACAGACACTGGCATTATAAGTGCTTAAGTCAACTCAGCTTGGTTATTTATTAAGATGGGTTTCACTGCCATTTCCTTGAGTAAAATCCCCCCTGTCCCCATTCAGTGAAACTGGTTTATTCCTGCCAATCACTGCTCCTTGACATTCTTTACCCATTACACAATTCAGTCCATCAGTATTAAATAAAGTAATAATACATGGGATTTCTGGTAATTAATAATTATTTTTTTCAGACATAGGATTATGTACACAGATTAAAAAACAAAAAAAATTTAGTGCAATTAGAAAACAATCTAAAATCTGAACATCCAGTCACATGAGAAATTTCAGGTGTTGGAAGCCTTGACCCTTGAATTCCAAGTTCAACACTTCTGGGCTATTCTGAATCTTGTTATTCCATACAATTTCCTGAAATAAGCTTTCTGTTAAGACCTTGACCTTTGCTTATGAATATTAACTAGTCCAAGAAAGTGTGCATAAGAAGCTATACTCCTTGTCTTCCTCGGTAATTTTCCTGTGCATCAGTTGTTATTGTTCCATAGTGAACAGCTCAGGTGACAGCAGTGATCCTTCACCTGCCTTCCTTAGTCTAATTTTAAATACACATTTTATTCTCAGGTTTCTCTTATTGAATGTCTCCCAGCAAAGAAGACTTTGTAGTAAGGTCTTCTCTCTCATAACCAGAAGCTCTTGTGCTGAACTCAGTGAAGCTGGACTACTTCATAGCAGCTGGTGGTTTGTCCACATGTTATATACTCATTTAAATACCCTGTATTTAGTGGTCATTTCAATATATTGACACTAAAATGCTTAACAGGATAATAGTTAGAAGTGTTCTATAAAAAAATAGGTTTTGAGAATGAGTTTCTAGCTATTAGAAAGAAAGATCAAAAAAGATCATACAAAATGCTTGATCAGGTTCTGTCTAAAGATAATATGACATTCTTTAGCCTCTAATTAGCTTCTTATCTGTTGAATCAAAAAAAAAATTAATCCAACTAAGGTGTGATAAGTTGAATTTGATAGAGGGCAAACAGAATTTCACTAAATGTGGGGGTCAAATGGAGCTTCACTTCGACGTTTCATATAAAAAGGACTGAGTC
>WEIV01005716.1:0-32303 GCA_013390005.1 Calyptomena viridis | reverse complement strand
GAGCGCGGGAACGGGTGCGGTGGCACCGGGAGGCGCCGCCCGGGGCCCCTCGGGCCACTCGGTCCGGGCAGGACGGGGCTCGGGGATCCCCGCTGATCCCACGGCGGCCCATGGAGCTGCAGCTCCCGCTGTCCTTGCCCACACAAACCTCCCCAGCGCTGCTGACAGCCGAGTCAGCCCTGCCGCCAGCTGACATTGGAGTCCTTCTCTAAAGGAGCGCTTGGACAACACTCTCACATGGTGGGATCGTTGGGGTGTCTGTGCAGGACCAGGAGTTGGACTCATGATCCTTGGGGTTCCCTTCCAGCTCATTAAATTCTGTAATTCCCTATGCTTGACCCGAAAGCAGAGCATCAGGAGAAAAATCCACCTCTGTGTCAGATAATGGAGGTTTTGGCCTCTGTTGGGCCTAACTTTCACCCAGTGCTGTAAAATTTCACAAAAATGACATTTGTACAGCTATTTTTTACCGCATTTTTTTTAGACAAATCTTGTTTCTGTTGATAGGAATTAGTCCTGATGCTTTCTGGTCAGTGTGACCTTGTTTACCAGGGAAATGCTGGTTTTTTTCCACCGTCAAATTAATTACAAACAGAAGATAGTTCATGGGGATTAATTAGGGCATGGATGTGCTGTATGGATTGTGGAGCAACAGTTGGTACCACCGGGTTCAGCTTTTTCATTGGGTGTTCAGTTCGTATTTGCAGATGAGAGGTAGAATAAAACCCTTCCATCTGACAGCCCGTTGGTTATTGTTATTATTTCCATTCTTCTGGCTCCTGTAAGTCAAGGATAATTGGCTAAAACAACTCCAAACTGTCCCTTCCTGTTAGAAACCCCTGTCACGGGGATGTTCAATGAACCAGCTGTCAGTGCAGTTACCAAACCCTCCGCTCCTCGGGTCATGTAAGAGGGAAAGTTGTTTTCTGTCAAGACTTGGGCTTAGGAGAATGCAAGTTGCCCTTCCCTGTATTTTTGGTTCTTCCCAAGTATATGCCAAAGTTGTGCTTGTGCTTTTTTGGGAGAAGAAGTCAGCCCGCCTCTGCGAAGTGGGATAGGTGGGGAATTTTAAAAGGGAATTTGAGCTTTCTTCTGCCGTTCGGCTCCAAGCGAAAGTCCTGGATTCCCAGCAGTGCTAACATTAACTGCAGCGTTTCCACGGCTCTGGAGAGCAGCAGGGAGGATGTTTGGAGCTGTGCTCGGTGGTGGCTGTGTGGCTCGGCGGGGGTGGGCTGAGCTGTCACATATTTTGGTGTCTGGCGAATGCGCGACTCGCTCAGCCCCGTCGGGCTCCTGTGGGCAGTGACAGCCCCGACCGGGGGGCTGGTCCTCGCTGGAGCCCGGCAGGAGCGGTTGGAGCGCTGGGCTTTCCCGTGTGCCAGCGGGAGCGGCTTTGTCCCGGCTCGGACCATGAGTGCGGGCGAGGACACAGCGAGGTAAGGGCTGGGGGGGGCTGTGCTGAGCTGGGGGTCTGCCCTGAGAGCCTTTTCTCCGAGAACAAGCCCTTTGCAGTGTTTCTCCCAAATCGGTAACTTGACTGGCATTTCCAAATTGAAATGCCATCGGATGGGGCAAAACCCAGAAGTGGGAGCACTGTCCCTTTGCAGGTTTGTGTTTCACATCACACCAAACTTGTTTTACAAGAGCATCTCTGTTTCGTGATCTGTGTTGAAAACACAACCAGCTGCTCCTTGGGTTTGTCACCCAGTGCCTCTTGTCCTTTTAAAACGGGCTTTATCAAGTTTTAGATCAGTTTAAGTGATGAAAAGTTATTAAAAACATCTTCCTGATGGGCTGTTCCCTTAGCAAAGGGTCTGACTGCCTTTAGTGCTTTTAGAATAGAGCTGCAAGTTTGTCTCACCACTGATGCAGGAGAGCATTGAGTTTTGGTAATAGGCAACATTTTAATTTAAAAGCCTAAACGTTTTTACTTGATTGATGCAGGAACATTAAGATTTTGTGGTTTTTAAAGTGACACAGTTCTGAAGGCAGGATTATAGGCGAGGAATTGTCATGAAATGCCTCTTTTCTGGGTAGGTTTCATACTTAGCCCTTCATTAGGGACTATTTTTGCCCGTCACCTCGAAGCAAATACCCAACTCATCACAGATAACGTGCAAGTGGTGCAAATGCCAGTAAATAACTGGAATATTTGGGTCACAGACTGAGAACACTCGTTTTGAAGGAGTCAGAGAAGAGCCCTGGGAAGGCTGGGAATGTGTGGGCAGTGTGGAGTTCCAGTGGTCCCAGCCAGCCCTCAGCACAGGGAAGGTTAAAGGAAAACCCAGATGCTGGAGCAATTTTGAGAATTTAGCAAAGATTTTGGTACACCCTGAAGAGTTTTAATTATAGACACAGTTTTCCCAAAGAATTCTGTGTTTCTAAATGTTATTGTTGTGGGAATTTTGTCGCTTGGGTGAAACTTTATCTTAAAAGGTCTTTTCTGGCTTTGGATGGTTTTAGAGTTTACAAGAGGAAAATTCTGAAAAGCTGTGAAATCTAATCACTGATGGAGAGTTTGTGATGGACTCCAGACACGGATTTGTTGATTTAGTAATTTGCTGACTGCCAGCAACTTCTCTAAGTACAAAAAAAACCCCCAAACTTTCTAATCCATCACTTTTGCCAAGCAAAGGCTGAGATCCGGTGCCTGAGTTTGTACCTAGGTGTGATCCAGCCACTTGGGACCAACAAAGGAGCCTAAAAACGCTGTGAGGGGTTGGATAATCCTGAAAGCCCCTTCCTTGGGTGTGCTATGGATTGTGTCGCTGAAGCTCCTGTGCCTCAGTGCTTCTCCCGGGAGCTGGAGCCAGGGAAATTGGAGCCAGCAGACACTCCCAGTGCTGCTGCCGCCCTGCTTTTGTCCCAGCTGTGACGCTGGAGCGAGGACTTGTTCCCGCATGGTGAGATTTCCATGGAGAGCTGCTAGAACACCACAGTGTGTGGGGCAGGAGTGGGGCAGCCCAGACAGACCCTGCTCGTTGGGGTGGATTTTGGTGATTTGTGGTCTTTGGTACTTACAGGAAGCTGCGTGTGAGGAGAAAAGGGATGGAATCAGGAGTTGGGTGATCCTTGTGGGTCCCTTCCAGCTCAGGATATTCTGGGAAGAGGGAGAATTCTGTGGCTCTTTCCTTGTGCCCCTTCAGATTTTCACCAGGGTACCTCATTCATCCTCTCCCTTCCTGCTCGGACACGATTCCCTGAACTGCGGCACAAGCTCGGACAAGGGTAGGGATCATTAAACTGTTGGAGTGAAACCATCGTGGGTAATGGCCCCGAAATCCTCGTGGATAATGGAGCCCTTTGTTGTCACTGCTGCCTCATTAGGGAGAAGGTGATCCTTTCCTCCCGCCCTGCTTCCAGCCTTTGTGTTTGGTGCTGCCACTCCACAGAGTTCACTTGTGCTCCAGATTTATTTATTTTTAATCTGCTTAATGGGAAGTAAATTATCCCCGTGGAAAAAGTTCCACTAATACTCCCTACTTTTTACAACAGCTCTACTGCAGCACTGCTGACCTGCCTCGGGAGACACATTCCTGCCCAGCAGGAATTACAGAGACTCCCTGAATTACAGATGAGCCCCCAAAATTTGGTCCCTCACCCCCCCGTGGGTGGCTGTGCAGCCACCTCCGTGTGACCTCTTTGGGAGGGAATGAAGGTTTTATTGCAGAACCCTCCGGAGTTATCAGTCTTTCCAGCTGGTCTCTGCACTTCCCATGAGCAGCAGGAGTGCAGTTCCACTGTCCCGTGCTTGTGCCATGGAATAATGCACTACAGGGTTTTTTTTTACTCGAGTTGTGGTTAATAATGGTCAAATTGTATTAAATCACATTTCCCTTGCTGTGTTGGTGCTGCTCGATGCCTAAATTCTGCCTCTGAAAAAACCCAGACTTTCAAAATGTCAGAGTCACCAAATTGCCAGTTCACTGCCCATTCTGGCCCTGGTTTTGAGAGGCTGTTCACTTTCGGTTAAAAGCCACAAAAAGGAGTTTATCTTCAAAATGCTTTGTGAAGGGGAAAGGGCAATGTTACATTTCCTCTCCTGACCTCACACCATAAATATGAATTGTTATCACTGCTCGGGTAATGACTCACAGTTCTCCCCAAATTCGGGACTGTCTGGAAGATCTGGTTGGGATTGTCCCACACTTGGCTTTTTTTTTGGTTTTTTTTTTTGGTGTAAAATGAAGATTTGAAGTGAAAGTTTGTGCATGTGGTGTGGGATAATTGACATATGCAATGTCTGGCTGGGCAGTTATGATCTTACTGGTGATTTCTGGTGAAGGAAATGCAGAGAAAGGTAGATATTAGAGCAAAAAGAAATCCCTTTTCCTTCTGCAAACATAGAGAACTTGGTTTTATACCTCAGTACTGGCCAGTAATTCCTTAATGATTCTGTTTCAAAGGAGAACGTGGTTCTGTCTCAAAGCAGAACCCAGGGCTTTAAGCAACAACACAAGTTACAAGGTTTTCTGGCTATAAATAAAAATCTATATTTGGAAAAAACAAATAGTGTATTTATGGATAAAACTGTATTAAGGGAAATGTGATGGAAAAATTGAGTCAGATGAGCTGAAGTATGAGGCATTTCCCTCTAGAGTCATTGGGCTGAAAAATGTTTTATATGCCTGAACTTGAACAGATGCTTCAGCACACACACACACACACACACAGTTCTTCTCCAGTTCATATTAACAGTTCTGCTCATACTGCTGTGATTAATTCCCAGACCAGTCTGGTTTAGGCTCTTTTCCAGGGGCTCGGGGGTATTTCCAGATCATCCAGGTACTTAAGCTGTGCCTAGCTGTAAATAAGTGAGCAGCCCGGTTATTAGCAGGATTTATTTCCAGCTTTGCATTAGGCATGTGCTTAAGTGACTCACTGAGCCGGGATTTGCATTTTTACACGGGAGTGAGGGATTTCTCCCTATTGCCTTGCTTAGATGGAGATCAGTGCAGTCAGCCAGCTTTTTGCCTAAGTAAGTCCATGATACCAGCTTTCGGCTCCTGCAGTTATTAATTCCACCTTTTTAGTTACAAATTTGTCAGAAAACAAATCAGTGTGAGTGCCTGACCTCCTCTGGAATTCTGCTGAAGGAGGAAGGGAAGACATCCATGTGGATGATGAGCAGATTGTGCCTCCTGTCCTTTCCTGTCTGAATGTCCCCGTTGGTGCTGGAGGAGGCTGACAACTGCCCTGGATGATCTTCCATCGAATCCCATCTGTTAATCTGCTGCCCAGGGGTGTGTTATTTGCCCTGGGTACAGCACTCCCTCTGTTCTGAACATCCCCAAAGTCTTCCCAAAAAATACAGCGTGGCAGGGAGGCTTCTTTCCACTTTGCTCTTCTGTTGAAGAAATGTGGACAAGTGACTTCTGGGTCTCAACCTGATGGTTCTGTGGTGGGTGCCCCTTGGGAATACAGCTCTCAGGGGATGAGGGATGATGCCAGTGGCATCGGGGGAGGCCACCTCCTGCTCGTGGTGACATCCCAGTGCCAGACACGTGTGAGCAGTGCAGCCCTGCCAGACTCGTGTGGAACAAGCCTGTGAAGTTCCGTATCTCTTGTGCTTAAAATAGTCAAGAGCCTGGAAGGGTGATTGTATGCCTTGTGTGTTCCCATGTTCCCTTCAGGGAGTGTTTTGGCTCCTTGTTAACTCCTGGAAGCCTGGCTCTGGATTCAGGGATGCAGCTGACTGGAAACACTGTGATCCTGAGGTTAGAGATGTGTCTGTAGGCAGGCAAGGGGCTGACCTAATGTCAATACATTTTTAAATGGCATAAAATTAAAATAATTAATGTTCTTAATGTGTCTTACAGGTGTGCTGCCCTGCCTGCAGCATCTCCTCCTAAAAATCTAAACACCTCCGGATTTTCATGGTAGTTGAGGAAAAACTGAGTTTTGCTCACAGCAGATTCATTCCCAGGAGTTACTCAGATAGTTAAACTATTCCGAAAGGAGAAGAATTTTCGTAGTGGAAACTGTGATTCCTGAGATATTAAAAAGCAAAATAAGACTGAAGCGTTTGGGAGGGAGCACACGGTGATCTTCCATAGAGCCATATGGAAATGGTCTTTATTGCTTGATTCGTGTGAAGTCTCTGCTGCTTCTGGAGCTGCCTGGAAGCCTCCTCCTCCTCCATGCACAGCTTGGTTTGTATTCCTCAGCCTGCTCTTGCTCTCTTTGCAATCTGTGGCCACACAATCAATCCGGTGTCTGTGAATCCCATTCCCTGGAGGGTTGTGGTGGAGAGCACAGATAGAAATAAATGGTGGCTGTCCTTCAGGTGTGCTCATTGCGTGAGACTGGCCACAAAGTGCACACCCACTTCAGGGGGCTCAGCTGAGCAGAGGTTCAGCCTGAGGTGCCAGTTCTGTTCCCTTTGATGGCTGTCTTTGGGCTGGTTCATGGAGGGGCTCTTCCCCCAACACCCAGGGGACACTCTCTGTTCCTTTAGAACAGGCATACGGATCAGGTGGAGTTTTGCCCACTCCAGAGTCCTGTTTCTGCCCTGGCCCACATGGAAGCTGCAGCAGAGCATGGAAGAAGCGTGTCTGGACTGCTGACTGTTTTCTGCCTACAGACTTGCCTGTGTCTGAGGCACCGTCTCTGGTTTTCTGTTTTTAAGGGGTTTTCCTTCTCCAGGCTCCTGCAGATGTCACAGCTCCTCACCTCTTTCCCTCCCTCAGCCTTCTTGTTTTTTCACTGTTCTTTGCACACCGTCTGATCCATCCCCCTTCTCCAGGCTCCTTCTGTTTTCTCTTCCCATGGTGGGGGATGATGAGAGTGACCAGAGCTGTGACTGGGGTATTGGTGAGCCATGGGCACTGAGGGGAACAGGGCAGTGACCAGAGCTGTGGTCAGGGTGTGGGTGAGCCATGGGCACTCAGGGGCACAGGGCAGCCTGTGTTGTTGGTGTCCTTGTCCTCTAACACTGGGGAAGTGCTGTTGGCTTTCCAGGCTGTGCTGGGCAGCGCTGGAGCTTCCACAGAGCAGCCTGACAGCCCCAAGACCTCCTGTGTGCTGAGGCCATCTCAGGGCACATCTATTTTTAGTGTGAAATTGAGATTTATTTTGTTTGTTCGATGTATGCATCACTTTATCCATGTGGAATTCCATCTGCCATTTTATTGCCAGGTTGTGTAGACTCATCCAGTCCCTGTGCCCTTGTTTATGTGCCTCACCTTGAATATTGCCAGTGGGATCCTTGGTCACGTCCCACCCACTCGCTGTTGCCTTGCACTGTGTCCTGCTCCAGGACAGATCCCAGCCTCTCCCTGTGATCCCTGCTCTGACCTCCCTCCCTTGCAGGAAATGAGTACTTATTCCAACTCCCTTGTCTCCCACCCAGTTGTCCCTCCATGCAGAGACAGTCCCTTTCCTGGTGGCCTTTTGGCCAAGAAGTCCTTGATGAGAGACTCTCAGAGCTTAAAACCCAGGCGGTCTGGAGCCCTTTATGGGGCTGGAAGTGGCTTTGGAGAAGCCACACTGACTTTCCCCCTGGAATTTTGTGCTTGCACAAAAGAGAATCTGTGTGATTCTCTTCAAGCACAGAATCAGTGCCCACTGATTCTGCTCTGTATAAGGTTGTATCATTAGTCCTGTACAAATGTTGGCTTTAGAGAGCTGCACTTTGCCAGGGTTTTCTTCACAGCTCTTGTCTTGCAGAGTTTACTTGGCACTTGTCTCCCTGTGCCGAGGTGATTTTAGGGCTGTACCCAGGCCGAGGTCCCTTTCTGTGTTCAGTTAATCCCTCTGGTGAATCCACCCAGCCCTCCCTGCTGTGACTCCTCATTTTGGCTCCTTATTCTGTAACCTCTTCTCCAGTCCCTGCAGTGAGAACCCCTTTCCCAGTGAGTCCCAGAGGAAGGGGCTGACAAGAAAGCTGAGGCTGTTCCTGGTGCTTTGAGTAGGTGTGTAAAGAAGTCACGTCACTCTCCCTGGGTGACATTGTCATCTCCTTCAGCAGCATTTAAGAAATGAACCTGAATCTGAAGGGGGAATGGTCTGATGGCTGGGACAGCTCTGCTCTGGAGACAGTCTGGGAGGGCTGGGGGGGTTCACCTGGAGAAGAGAAGGCTTCAGGGAGACCTTAGAGCCCCTTCCAGTGCATAAAAAAAGGGGATCCAAGAGAGATGGAGAGGGACTTTGGACAAAGACCTGGAGGGACAGGACAATGGGGGATGGCTTCCCACTGCCAGAGGGCAGGATAAGATGTGATATTGGGAAGAAATCCTCACCTGTGAGGGTGGTGAGGCCCTGGCACCACCAGAGAAGCTGTGGCTGCCCCATCCCTGCAAGTGGCCAAGGCCAGGCTGGACGGGGCTTGGAGCAATGTGGGATAGTGGAAGGTGTCCCTGTCCATGGCAGGGGGTGGAGTGAGATGTTTTAAGGTCCCTCCCAACCCAAATCATTCTGTGATTATGAGCTTGACAGAGTAGGTGTGATTGCCTTGGTGAGAGAATCCACCAAGTTTTCCAGTGTTTCCTTATTAGGAATGACCCTATCCAGGAAATCTCTTTTTCCTGAGAGTGAACGATGTGTGATACAGTGGATGCTCAACTATCTTTGTATTGAGAATATTTCTGCACACAGACCTGCTCAGTTCTGTGTTAGGCAATGGCCAGGTGTTGCCAAACAGGCATGATCTGCTGGCTCCTGTTGGAGCTTGACATGCACATCTATAGAACATGAAGTTCACTCAATGACTAACAAAATGTAACCACCTTCCTAAAATTTTGGAAGCCTGGAAATAGGGAGCTGGGGGAAGCTGGGTGCTGATACCATGCCCCTGCAGTGTCTCAGTGGGCTGTTCCTCACCTCCGGCAGCACCACAACGTGCTGCATACAGCTTGGCCCACTGGTGCTCCCCTATCAAGCGTCATGCCTGGCTTAAGCACTTTCCATGCATTTGGGAGGCTGATCTGCCTAAAATCTGCTGCTAATTGCCATAATCTGTGTTGATTATAAGTCTGATAAAAGACATGGCCATGGAAAGCAGTCAGGTGGAAAAAACTGACCCGCTGTGTGCTTGGTGCAGTGTGCTTGTCACTGGGAAAAGAGCTTCCAGCTTCCTCTCATAAAATAGCAGTTATTTGTAGCCATTCTCAGAGACAAAAGGCCCAGTTGGTGTGTGTGTTCCCCAGCTGGGGTTATGGAGCATTGCAAGTTCAGTCACTGCTCTGGGTCTCTTCCCAAGGGGGTCTCAAAGTATTCCAGTCTTTCAGGAAATGACAGGTTTGGGTTTCTTATTTTGTTATAGGAAATAAGTTGGGTTTTTTCAACAAATAACTTACTTAGTGAATTTATGTGTGTATTTATATTCTAAATTTTATCTTTGGCAAAATAAAGCTGTTAAGACTCGTGTTGAACTCAAGCTGGAGCAGCATTTTAATGCCGGTATGGCAATCTGCTCTGACTTACTCCACTCCTCATATCAAAATAAACTGTGTGTAAAACCAGTTTATGGAAACAAAACTCTTCAACTATTTGAGCACTTGGGAGAAGTTGAAGCAGCAGGAGAGGGAGTGAGGTGCTGGCTTGGTGCTGTGGAACTCTTGCTCTGTGAGGTGCTGTCCTTGGCTGTCCATCCCAACACCATCCTCATGGATTGTTGTGCCATGCAGGGAGATGCCCTCTGGCACAGCTGGTCACCATCCTCCTCAGCTTGGTGCTCTCCTCCAAGGAGATGTACAGTTGGGTGAAGTCACAGAGGTCCACAAAGCTCTCTGGACCTCTGTGCTCAGCACAGGGACAGTCCTGGCTGTTGGTGGTGAGGGTTTGCAGTGAACATCCCTCCCTCTCTGCAGAGCTGCCCTTTTAGAAAACAGGACATGGATGTGATGGAGTTGTGGGCTGATGTGGTGACTCCTACTGGACCAGATGCCAGGGCAGGGGACTCAGAGGCAGATTTTGAATGTGGGTCAGGCGAGGCAGCTGCCGTGGTGCAGGGTGGGTGGCTGGGGACTGTGGCACACTGTCGTGCTGTGTGGTATCTGTTTCACTTACAAGCTGTTTGTGTTAGCTGTTGAGGTTTATCTGTGGAGCCAACACTGCCACAGCTTCTCCTGACTGTCGTAAGATGGTGGGGGAGCACTAGATGTTCATCCCCATCCCACTGCCTCCTGCTCAGCCCAGTGAGAGCCTTTGATGTACCAGAGCCGACAGAATTGCTCTCTTTTGGCTTCTCTCTCCTTTCCTGAAATGGCTGTGAGAGTGATATTTGGGTCAGCTGCCTCCAGTGTGTCATTTTCTTTTGACACTCATCCCTCTGAGCGTAGAGGAGGAGCCCGGTGGGGAAATGCTGTGGAGCTGTTGGCTGCAGTGGAATGGGGTGTAGTTAAAGGGGTGCTGTGGTTATTGGAATTGCTGATCACATCAAGGCAGGGAGATCTCTCTCAGGCCTGGGCGTGAGGATGGCCTGCCCCAGATCTCGCTGCCAGAGAGCTGGAGGGACCCAGGTAAGTGCACGGATGCTCCAGCCCGTCCAGGAGCTGCTGCTCCCTCAGTGCTTTCTGGGGATGCAACACACAGCAGTGCCTGTGTGTGTTCTGTGTGTCCTTCCCTTTAGAGCAGAGACCTTGTGGGTCTGTCCAGGGACATACAGTTGTTCTTGTCTCCCTGCAGTGCTGCCCGTGGGTCTGGGGTGTGGGGTAGGCCAAGGTGCTCCCGTTCCCTGTGCTTTGGGTTTGCTTTGCCCAGGCCCTGCTCATCCCTGCGTGTCCCTGGGGGCAGCCCTGTGTGCCAGTGCTGGGCCTGCCCACACAGGCAGTTTGCAGCAGGCCACTCTCCTGCTGTTTCCCTCTGCTGTTCCCAGGCTGCCAAGTGCATCCTGACAGGAGGTGAATCTGTGGGATTCAATGACAGGTATGTGCAGGAACCCCACACTCTCACTTGAGTTGCTGTTGGCCACTCAGGACCTGCCTTTTGTTGTCCTCCCTGCTGCATTTTTTCCACCTTTACCCTTCTGTTGCCCACCTCTGTTAAAGTAACTGCTGGGAGCACGGGTGCAATAGCCAACAGTACAGTATTGTAAATATTTTAATAATGCATTGTGTTGTATAGTGCCAGTGTTAGAGGAACTGCATGGGCACATAGGGGTGCCACATGTCAGCAGCCTGGGCTGCTGTGGGCACTGGGAGGGCGATGGATCTCAAGTCACAGTTTCACTTGCCTGTGTGGTTCAAGCCCCTGTAACTTGGCCACTCTCTATGACATTCATTCTTACAGGAAAAATGGCTTTGCTATTGTTGTCCCAGACTGTTCTCTGTTGTACCCAGGGAATGGTGATTGAAACAAAGAAAATTCCGTTCAAATATAGGAAAGTGCTTGTGGGATCTCCATCCCTGGAGATATTTAATAGGATCTGGTTGCCCAAAGAGCTTGTGGGATCTCCAGTCTCAGAGGTGTTTAAAACCCAGCTGGACATGGTCCTGCCAACGTGCTCTGGTTGTCCCTGCTTTGGGGAGTAGAATATGGTGGTTTAAACAACCAGTTATGGGAATGTTGCACATTTCTGAGGGTGATGCCTGTGGGTACAAGGGAACCTACAGGTTGAACATCTTTAGAATACAAGTAAGTGACTGAAGTAAACGGGTGGCTCTGTGGCAGAATTGGACTGGTTGGTGTTTGATGTGTTTGATCTTGGAAGTATTTTGGCAAATGGTAACAAGTCATGTGTCTGAAGCAGGGTTTAGTGGTCCTGAGCTGAGGAGCAGCTGGTGTCTCATCAGGTGGATGCCTGGTCTGGGAGCAGCTCCTAGGGAGGAGAACTCGGTGTTTGGGAGATGAGTGCTGTCCATGATCAGCTCTTGGAAGAGCCTGCAGGACCCTGTGGTGTGGAACAAGGGGAGTTGACAGACTCAGAACATTCTAAGATTCTCTGACAGCTCACAGTTGGGAATGTTCTGTGCCCCAGAATCCACTGAGGCCGTGCTCACAGTCTTTCTCCAGATCTTTGGATTTTAAGGGTACAAATAGCAGTTCCTGGCCCTGTTGCCCACAGACAGCTTTGGCTGGCAATCCAAGAGCTCAGGGTTTGGTTAAACTGAACAGCAGTTGGGTGTTTTCTCTAGTATGGCTTGAGCTTCAGTTTCAAAGGCTTTTAAAAAAAAAAAAAAATTGTCCTTCACTTACTCTGCAATTCCTTGTTTTCAACATCCAACAGAATGACACAGGGAAGGAGTTTTCCTGTGTGTTACTGACTCTTCCACAGGGAGGAACAAGTGTGGCAGCACCAAGGCCAAGGGCAGCAGGGCCTGGGGGGTTGTGCTGAACCTGCCAATGCTGTTTGAGTCCAGGTCATACAGGGACTGCTCAGACCAGCCGGGCTCAGTGGGGGTTAAACTGTGGTGGAGAAAAGCTGTGAGGTGTTAGAGGAGAGGGAGAGCTCGGGAGAGCTCGGGCAGAGTTGGTGCTGAGCTCCAGCAGCTCTTCCCTTGCTGGGTTGTTCCTCACCCAGCAGTGGGTTGTGCAGGAGGGGGGTTGTTCCTGCTCCAGGCTGCAGTCCTGGCACTGTGCTGGTGCCAGGTGTGGCCCCGGGGGTGAGGGTTTCACTGTCAAACAGCGTCTGTGGTGGCTTTGTTTTCTCTGGTACTACATTTCACATCACCACAGTGCCACCATCACCTGGGGCTCCCTCTGCCTCCTGATACCTGGAGTCTGCAGGAGAGGTGTGAGGAGCAGCCTCAGGCTGCTGAGTGTCACACAGCTCTGTCCTGAGTCACTGCAGAAGTGCCCAGTTTGGAGCTGGCTCTCCCAGTCCCCGAGCTGGTACTCCTCATTCCCATCCTTCCAAAGGGATACTGATTGCTGAGCGTGTGTGAAGGGATTCAGGCTGACACAGACCCCACAGCAGGTCTCCAGAAATCTCATGAGGTAACAAATTGTCCAGCCCAGCCTCCATTTCCATGGAGCCTGTTGTCACTGCAGCCTCCTGCTCTCAGCTGAGCTCAGCTCAGGCCCACGGCTCGTCCTTCCTCCCGCTCAGGCTGCCCCCCTGGGCCCCGCTCTTCCCAGCCGGGGCTGTGTGACCCGGGTGCCTGCCCTGGACACCATCCTTCCCCGAGCTCTGTGGTTGCTGGAGGTGCAGCAGAAGCTGGATTGGGCCAGCACCAAACACGTCGTGATTCCATTTGAATTTTGTCACTGCGGGGGAGTGTTGCTAAAATTGTCACTTGGCCTCCCATGTTGGCAGTACCTGGAGGGCACAGCGAGGCGACCGGGGGGTCACGTCTTCGCTGCAAATTCCAGTTGATCTGTGAGCTGAGTGCCTGGGTGGGGATATGTTGATTTTCAAAAAGATACACACTTGACATCTCTATTTTTTTGACAGCGCAAGGCTCTTATTATATCCCTACCTCTTACCCATATTTTCCTGTTCTATTTATATCCCACACTGGATCTGTGGTCTCCTAATTCAATGTGGGGTTTTTCAGACTCGAGGGATTGGTCTGGGGATCAGCAGAGCCTTGTTATCCTCCCTGGGATTGGAAGGCACCGTTCAGAGATGGTTTCCAAATTGACATTGACATTGTGGCTTTTTCCAAACCGTTCTCTGCTGTTGCCACGTGAGCCCTGCCAGCTGACAGAGTATTTATTTGAAAGAGCACTGTGTGCTCTCCGAAAAGTCCCAGCCTTTTCCTTCCCAAGTGTTCTATAAGATTAAAAATAAAATTCAATACAATTTTCTTATTCTTTTTCATCTGCATTGCTGAAAATAGGAGTAAAGTTGGTGGTGATTGAACCCACTTCCTTCACAAAGTAGGAGAACGGGCACTGGAATTGCTGTTCATGGAGTGCAGGTGGTATCAGCACAATTCTCGCTGGGATTTGGGATGTGCTGGTACCTTGGCTGGTGCTGGATCTGACCATGGCTCTTTCCTTTCCTGAGCACTAAAGTCTTACTTGTTTTCCAGGTTAAAAAAACTATAAGGAACCCCTCTGCTTCTTCAAAAGTACTTGTAAATCATGTAATTTCTTACTTCTCAATGTAAATGAGATTTGAATTAATAATGCCAATTATTCATTCATCTAATTCAAATCCTATTTTAATTAGCCTGTGGGTCTAATTTCACTTTCATGCAGCATGAAACCTCCTTTGATTAACAACAGAATTGCCATACATTTCTTCTTCTTTTTTTCTTGCTCAGCACATGTCTTTTTAAACTGCTTAAAAACAAAACAAAACAAATAAACGGTTAATAAATTAATCAAATTTCATTAGCATGACCTGTGAGGACATCTTTTAAGGGGGAAAAAAGTCTTCTGTAAATATATTCATTCACCTTAACAGCTACCTCAAGGCTGCAAAATCTTTGTCCTGCTCCTTGTCTGAGGAGGTGCTGAGAGACCTGAGAGCTTCAGCTCCATGTTCCCTCTGGGAGCTGTGTCCTGGCTGGGAGCCTCAGCTCCAGGGGAAACTGAGCCCCAGCCTGTACCTGGTGTGGGTTCAGCCAGGGCAGGGTGTCCTGGGCAGTGCTGGCACCACCTGTGGGGGGGGTCACTGGTAGAGTCCTTCCAGCCAGTCACAGGATGGTTTGGATTGGGAGGGACCTTACAGACCATCCAGTGCCACCCCTGCCATGGGCAGGGACACCTCCCACTAGAGCTCCATCCAACCTGGCCTTAAACACTCCCAGGGATGGGGCAGCCACAGCTTCTCTGGGCAACCTGTGCCAGGGCCTCCCCACCCTCATGATAAAATAGGTGGTTCTAATGTCCCACCTAACCCTGCTCTGTCAGTTTAAAGCTGTTGTCCCTTGTCCTGTCACTACAGGCCTGGATAAAATGTCCCAATTTTTCTTACATGCTCCATTTGTGTGCTGGGAGTTCACAGGATGATCTCCCTGGAACCTGCTCTTCTCCAGGCTGAACATCCCCTACTCTCCCAGCCTGTCTCCAGAGCAGACAGCTCCAGCCCTTGGAGCATCTTTGTGGCCTCCTCTGGACTCCCTCCAACAGATCCATGTCTGTCCTGTGCTGAGGGCTCCAGAGACTCTGGATTTCTGGGCTGTAAGTGCATGTGGCTGGATCATGTCCAGCTCTCCGACCTCCAGTATCTGCCCTGGTCTGTGCTGATGGTGGGGTTTGCCCCAGCCCAGCTGCAGGACCTTGCACTTGCCCTTGTTGAACTTCCTGAGGTTCCCATGGGCCTGCTCCTCCAGGCTGTCAGGATCCCTGGGAATGGCATCCCTGCCCTTCAGCTGCACCCCTCAGCCTGGTGCCATCCGTGCCCAGCTCCACTGTCTGCTGATGGAATGACAGGAAGTGAGTCCTGGTGTCAGAGAAGCATCACAGAGGAGCTTGGGTTGGAAGAGATCCATAAGGATCATCCAGTCCAACTCCCTGATCCTCAGAGCTGCCTAATGCTGAACCAAACCAGCACTCCCTGTGCCCTCCTGCTCACGTGCTCTGGGCTGCAGCTGCCACTTTGTAGTGGGACAAGGCCAAGGGGATCCAGGCTCTACTGGGATGGAGCTGGGCTGGGGCCCAGTCTGAAGTGGGAGTGGATCAGGGGATCCAGTTTGTACTGGGCTGGGGCCCACTCTGTGCTGAGACAAGGCTGGGAGATGGTTCCAAAGGTGTTTGGGATGTGACAGCCTGGAGTGGGGCTGGGTTTAACCCCTGGCTGGTGCATGTGGCACTGCCTTCCAGGTGCCATCCATCCTGAGGGGATGGGGACATTGCTAAGGCATTTTAAATGTTTAAATGTTTAAATTCATACCCAAATTGTACCATGGGCTGGGGAGGGACAGGGCACACACAAGGGGCCCACCCCTGGCTGCATATGAACAACTCCAGAGATTTCCTGTAGGGAATATCTTCACCCAAAGCTGATTTCTTTTTTTCTCATGTACCTGGTCCAAATTCTTCTTCATTCTTTCTGGATGTGCCTGCAAAGCTTTAATTCAGAAGCCAGCTTGCTGTCAGAGATAATTGTCCTGGTATTTCACTGCAGATCCTGCTCCAAGGGCCCTCCTCTGCTGGAAGTGTTGGAATGAATTTATGACAAATACAAGGAATGAAAGTCTCTCTCAAATGCACTTTCTGGCATGACTTAAATTAGCTGAAATTGCTGACATTTTGCCTTTCTCAGATGCGTGTCAGTGTCCATAGACTTTTCTTTCAAACATTGGAAAATTATTGAGTTAAATGTTGCCAGAAGAACAGATGCAGGAGACACGAGTGTAGGTTGGGTGAAGGTTACTGTGATGTGTCTGGGTGCTGCAGCACGTGGTGGAAGGGCAGAACATGCTCCTCCAACCTTGGCTGATCCCACGAAACTGAAGGATAACACCACTTCCAGTGCCATAATTCTGTTTGGAAAGTCTTGTTTTTGCATCGTGTTTGTTTAATTTGGATGGGCTGAACCTGGGATAGCAAAGTTTAGTGACTGGTCATTTTGCTTGAACCAAAACCAAAACATTTCTTTAAAGACCAGGAATTTCTTTGCCTGCTGGTGGGTTTTCCCATGTTTGTGCCACAGCTCTGCTCAGGACTAGGACTAAACGTAAGTGACTCTGTCTTGTGGAAGTGAATCAGTTCTTTGGCAGCTCCACATGCTGATTGACAGAGGGGTGGATAATGCCAACTGCATCCAGGGCTGGGGGTGACCCAGCACACGTGTCTGTGTGGGCAGGGGCTGTACGTGGGTCTGGCACTCGGTGTGTTGTACCTGGTGGAATCTGGATTTGGAATCCTTCAAGTTGGACAAGTCCCAAAATGGACCAGGTGCCTCGTGCCCTCCAGTGTCTGATGGGTGGCCAAGGGACAATCCCTCTCTGTGTTTCCCTCTTTACAGCTGCCAAGGCACAGGCCAGCCACAGGAATGTGTCTGCAGGGAGAAAACACCATAAAAAGCCTGTGCCTGACACAAAGGGATTTATTAGATGGTGAGATAGCAGCTTGTCTGAAAGTGAAGGCTCTCTTACTGAAACCAGCACTGATTTCAAACTCCTCTGTTTAACTGCTCAGGAATGTGACAGTATCTGAAAATTTAGAGGCTGGTTCCTGCTGTTATTCTAAATTTACATTGGCAACAGTATTTAATTGATTCAAAATTTAACTTAGTAGTTTACTTTCAGAGTCCTGACATTTTCAGTGAGTGAGAATTAACCCCTTCTTAAACTCCTTTGGGTTTTGTCTCCTTTTTAATTGATAAATCATGTCAGCAGGAACATGCTTGTCCTGTTGGCCTCCAAATCCGAGTGGGAAATCCTGAGTGTGGTGATGTCTGGAGCACTCTGTCATCCCAGTAACACAGAACTGAGGGTGGCACAGCTGGAACTGGGTGTCTTTCTGAAATGGGGGTGCAGAGCCCCTGCTGCAGGAAGGGACTGCACTGGGACTGGAACCTGTGAGGTTTTTTCCTGTTAAAAACACGTTATTTCAGGCAGTTCTCCGTGGCACAAGGGCAGCAGGATTGTGTAGGAAGAAGAGCTTTGATGGAAACCTTGGCAGGATTGCATGCACCTCTAATAGCTGCTGCTTATCAAACACATATAATTTATACATCCTCCTGTTCAGGGTTAAGTGCAGGTGTCCTGTCTGCCTGAGTCAAGGCTGGTGATTTATGCCTTAATTGCTAATTTTGATGACAATCATGATCCTGACCCGCTGCTGTGGGGATTCACCAGTACTCCTTCATTTTCCTCCTGTGTTTCCCAGGTAAACAACGTGACCTCTCTAAATCTCTCCCTTTCAGGCACCTTCCCTGTCCCTCAGCTGGTTTTGAGGCTCACGAGTTCCCCCTGTGATGTGTGAGGAACTGCTGGAGGATGCGGCCGTGGGCGCCCAGGGCTGTCTGGCACACAGGGAGGTGAGACCCTGCTCCTCCATCCTGCACATCATCACCTTCACTGTGTCACCAGCTCTCAGTGGGACCCTCATCCTTCGGGACCCTCCCTGCCCTGGTGTCTGACACCCACAGTGTCACAAAACCCAGCTGAGCTGTCCTGGGCTGCACCTCCCTGCACTGAGCGTGGTTTAAGCAGTGGGTCTGTTCCAGGGGGCTCAACCTCTCCAGAAATCCATGTTTTTCTGTGTCACTGGTAACTCTCGTTTCCACTTCTCAGCCTGCAAACTCATGTCCCGTGTGCCCAATTTGTCAGCAGCCACTTCCCAGCCGAGCCTGGGGAGATCCAGCCTGGCTGCCAGGCCTGGCCTGGGCTTTGCAGAACTGCTGTAATTATGGAACTGATCTTGGATCTGATGTGGGAATCAGCTGTCAAGACCTTTCTAACTTTTGATCCACTTAATGGGTCTCTTTTTTAATACTGTCCTGCACTATTTTTTATCCTACTGTGATGAAATAATAAATCAAATGTCCTGCACATCCACACCATGTCCCTGCTGTTGGCTTTTCAGTGAAACACAGAATTCCAGCAGAGGGGAATTTCATTTATATCCTTCAATTCTGCCTTGATACCCTCCCCTCACATTTCATTATTTTGCCTGTGAAACTTCTGTAGTTATGTGGAGGAAGCCGAATAGTTACAAGTACTAGTTTTCTTCCAATTTTCTGGAATTTCTTTGTGAAGAATAAATCCCTTTTAAGATCAGAGTGCTGGAGATTTGTCCAATTCTGGGTTTTGGATCTTTCACCAAATGTTGTTCTGATGTAAAAATTTTTATTAATAATGTTTGACAGACTGGTATTTGACATCATCAGAGCTCTGAGAGATGTCTCATCCCCTGTGCTGTAACAGCTCCAGGTGGGCCTGGAATGTTGCTGGACTTTGTTCACTGTGTTGCCAGCTGGGAGTTTCCATGGATGGGTTTTTTTACAGTTAGAATTGCAAATTAATCATGGAATCATAGGATGGTTTGTGTTGGAAAGGATCTTAAAGCACATCCAGTCCCACCCCCTGCCATGGGCAGGGACACCTTCCACTGTCCCAGGTGGCTCCAGCCTGGCCTTGGACACTTCCAGGGATGGGGCAGCCACAGCTTCTCTGGGCACCCTGTGCCAGGGCCTCCCCACCCTCACAGAGCTGGAGCCCCTCTGCTCTGGAGCCAGGCTGGGAGAGCGGGAGGTGTCCAGCCTGGAGAAGGGAAGGCTCCAGGGAGACCTTAGAGCCCCTTCCTGTGCCTAAAGGGGCTCCAGGAGAGATGGAGAGGGACCTGGGACAAGGGATGGAGGGACAGGAGAAGGGAATGCCTTCCCACTGCCAGAGAATAGGTTAGGGGAGGTATTAGAAAACAGTTCTTCCCTGTGAGGTGTTGACAGAGCAGCCGTGTCTCTCTCTTGTGCTGGGGAGTAGCTCTGGGGGCACGTTTTTGTGTGAAATGGCACTAAACTGACACTTCTCACAGCAGACTCCTCAAAAGCCTGCGGAGGAGACGTAGGATCTTCAAGCAAATTGTGGCAGCAGGATCCCGATAACAGGTGATGTCGCAGACACAGGGGGGCGTTGGGTGTAACAGTGTGGAGTTTTCAGGCTCTCTTGATTGAGTGTTTGCACTGCTTAGGCTCAGTCTGATAAACTCATAAAAATTTGGGGGTTTTGTTTGTTTTTTTAGATAAACTCATTTGACCACCATGAGTTGGAGTTTTCTGACCCGCCTGTTAGAGGAGATCCAGAACCACTCAACCTTTGTTGGCAAAATCTGGCTGACAGTGTTGATTGTGTTTCGGATTGTCCTAATTGCTGTGGGAGGAGAGTCCATCTATTACGATGAACAAAGCAAGTTTGTCTGCAACACGGAGCAGCCTGGCTGTGAGAACGTCTGCTACGACTCCTTCGCTCCTCTCTCCCACGTCAGGTTCTGGGTCTTCCAGATCATCCTCGTGGCCACTCCATCTGTGCTGTACTTGGGCTACGCCATCCATAAAATCGCCCGGACGGTGGAACACGGCGAGTCCGGCAGGAGAGGCAGGAGGAGGAGCTTGCCCATCCGCTGGAAACAGCACCGGGGCTTGGAGGAAGCTGAGGGGGACCACGAGGAAGACCCGATGATGTACCCAGAGATAGAGGTGGAAAGTGTCCGGGAGAGCAAGGAGAAGCAGAGCCCTGCCAAAGCCAAGCACGACGGCAGGCGGCAGATCCGGGAGGACGGGCTCATGAGGATCTATGTCCTGCAGCTGCTGGCCAGGGCCCTGTTCGAGGTGGGATTCCTGGTGGGGCAGTATTTCCTGTACGGCTTCCAGGTGAGCCCCGTGTTTGTGTGCAGCAGGAAGCCCTGCCCGCACAGGGTCGACTGTTTCATCTCCAGGCCGACGGAAAAGACCATCTTCCTGCTGATAATGTACGGGGTGAGCTGCATGTGCTTGCTCCTGAATGTCTGGGAGATGCTCCACTTGGGGTTTGGCACCATCCGGGACACGCTGAACAGCAGGAGGAAGGAGCTGGTGGACTCTGGTACCTTTAACTACCCTTTCACCTGGAACACGCCGTCGGCTCCCCCGGGATACAACATCGCGCTGAAGCCGGAGCAGGTGCCGTGCACGGAACTGTCCAACGCCAGGATGGCCTACAGGCAGAACAAAGCCAACATAGCTCAGGAACAGCAGTACGGCAGCAACGAGGGCAACATTCCCACCGACCTGGAGATTCTGCAGAGGGAAATTAAAGTGGCTCAGGACCGCCTGGACCTCGCCATCCAGGCTTACAACAACCAAAACAACCCCGGCAGTTCCAGAGGGAAGAAATCCAAAGCAGGCTCAAACAAAAGCAGTGCCAGTAGCAAGTCAGGAGATGGGAAGAACTCGGTCTGGATTTAATGTTGGCTGGGTTGATGTATTGTGGTTTTTTTCTCCTAGTTTATCATAACCAGCAGCCCCGTGAATAATGGCTTCCATTAAGGGAATATTTGACTCTGCTTATTTTCAGGGATACCGTTGGCTAGTGATTCAGCCCCTGAAAGGGTTTAAACACTGACTCTAGGACTATAGAACTTTATTCTTTTGTCTTCCAAGTCAGGAGACAAATAGGTATATTTAATTCATTCTCATTGAACGGTTTATGCTGTATGTACAGTATTATAGTACATTTATTATGCACAATTTTTTTTGTATTTGTACACTGGATCTGATGTTACACTTTTTATATCGACAAGGACAAGGCAATGGGTAGCCATTAGCATTTTGTTAATTTTATTATTGTTGTCCACAGTTATGTCGTTGTTCTTGTTTTCCAAGTAAAACTTTTTATAAAACTTTGCAATGCTGCGTTTCCAAAGTGCCTTGACCATGCAGACAGTGGAGCCTCCACTATCTGGGCAGCCACTGGGTGGGGAAAGATTTGGGAAATGTCTGTTCATGGTGCTCCCAACTCTTGTTCTTTAGTAAAATGATGTGCTGCTTGCAAACTGGAAGTGTCATCCCATAAGCTCCTATGTCCTACAGGCTTTTTCCCCCTATGGAAAAGGATTTTTAGGAAAAAGGTGTGTGAGAGCAGAGTGCCTCAGGCCTCCCTGCACACTTCGTGCAGCTGAAGGGAAGAGACACTTCAGCCTCCTGCCTCCTCAAACATCCAAGAAAAAGTAAATAGAGATTATTTGGTTCAGTAACTCCACGTGTTTCTGTGATACCAATGGGAAGAGAAGTCGTGTGGCCTATTGTTGTGTAACACCCCACACCCCAAGGGCAGGCAGGGGTACCTTTTGGTACCAAACTAATCCAGTCAGATGGAGTCGTGGTCACTCTCTCTCTGTGGAAGAACCTCCCTCTCCCGGGAGCACCCACGAGCTGTCTGGGAGAGTTCTGCAAATCCCTTTCTGCATATCAATGGTTCTGCCTTATTCCAGACCCCTCTTCCTCCTGTTCTGTCCAAGGAATTTACTTCAGATGGAGCAATATGTATAATTTAGCTTTCTGCTTGACAGACCAGTCCACTCTGGCATTCTGTGGCTTTGGCATTAAACCTGAATTTACAATGAGGGGGGTGTGGGACGGATGCCTTTGGCACTGTCTTCCTGGCAGGGAGCCACGTTCCTCTTGGAGAGATAAATGTCTCTGCTTTCTGCTGCTATTTATAATGGATTCGAGACCTTGCCCCACTCCCTTTTTTGTCAGGTTTTCATGCATTTTAATGTATTCTGGGGACTGTTCTGTTTCGAGGCTACCTCAGTCCTCAGTCCCTCGTCAGAGCCAGCTCAGGAGGACTGAGAATCATGGAGTCACTGGATGGTTTGTGTGGATCAGGATGTTAAAGCCCATCCAGTGCCACCCCTGCCATGGGCAGGGACACCTCCCACTATCCCAGGTGGCTCCAACCTGGCCTTGGCCACTTGCAGGGATGGGGCAGTCACAGCTTCTCTGGGCAGCCTGGGAGGAGTGAGGAGTGAGGCTCCATGGGAGGCACAGATGAATCCCTGTTTTTTCCAATCCCTCAGAACCTACACACAGGCTCTACATTAAACTCACACCAAGGGAACACGAGCGTGTCCTGGCTGTTCTCAGCCTAAGCACTTGCTGAAAGTCAGTGTTGTGCTGGGTCGTTCTGGTGTTTTCCCTCTGGGATATCAGGCAGGCCAGGTGTGGATCCCGAATATCCCTGAGGAGTCTGGAGAGCCTCTGGAGCCCCCAGAGCCAGGACAGCCCCCGTGTGACCCCTCTGGAGCTGTGGGGGCTCAGGGAAAGGAACTGGCTGCCCGGCCTTGGGCTCAGCACAAACCCCCAGCTGCTCCAGGGAGCAGCAGCCTCTGGATTTCAGGCCGAGAAGTGGCAGAGTGATGTCTGTGGGGAAGTGCAGGTGCCACAGGAGGTGCAGAGCAAGTGGATGTGGGCAGGGCTGGCCCGTGAGGTGGGACTGGCTGTGCGGGTGGGAGGAAATGCATTCACAGTGCTCCTCTCATGGCACAGGGGCCTGAAGAGAGGCACAACGATGGGCAGAGGCTCTGCCAGAGCGAGCTGTGAGTGAGCTGGGGGAGCTGGGTGGGAAACATGTCTGGAAGTGTGAGGGAGAGGCGTTTGGAGCCCGGAGATAAACAGGGATGGCGGCTGCAGTCCCTCATTCTCCCAGCACTGGGGTTGCTCTGGTCACTGTCCCAGACCAGTGACGCTGCTCCCAACCCCGTGTGGTGCTTTGGGAACAGCCTTCCACCAGTGAAAGCAGGGAAAATCCTTCTCACTGCTCTCTTCCCAACTGCAGCAATTTCCTATCAATGGCTTAAAATAAAACAGGTTCCCACCCACTGCTCCCTCTTGTTTGTTTTATTTCCCAGTTAATGATCTGAACCATCACCCACATGAAGCTGCTGCCTCGGGTCAGTCCCTTCAGCTTCTGCCCACCCAGTAAATCCCTGTTAGTGAGCAGTGTCCAGAATATTCCAATCCCAGCATTGGATTCATTCTAAAAATGCCAAGTAATGGAGCTGTTTCTATTACTGCTTTTTTATTTTCATTTTAATTGTGTATCAAGTGCACATTTTGTTTGAAGCTGAGCATGTGTTGCTGGTTGTGGGGTCTGTCACTGCTCTGCTCTGGGCTGTGGTTGATTTCAGAGTATCATGATTTTTCCTTTTGAAGAAACAATACCTGCATTACTTTAAAATGCTCTTACTTTGGTTTAATGTAAAGGCCATTCTGAAATAAACGTCCAGGGACAAAAAATACTGGATGGAACTTGGATTTGTGGTGACGTTATCTGGGTTTGGAAAAAAAAAAATCTATTAAATCCAGTGGATTGCTCCAGTCTGAGTGAGATGGCTTCTTTTTTACCAGCAATAGATTATGGGAAGGAGAGGGATATTTAATGATTTCTCTTAGAGCCATAGTTTGGAATTTTTATACATTTGACCTTGTTCAGCACAACAAAGAGTCGGCTCAGAACTAGCTGTGCCTTTTGCGCAGGTACGAGAACAATCGCATTAAAAAAACAGAAAACCCACGAAGTTTGGAAGTCAGACCTCGGAAAGGTGGCACTTGGGAAATGAGGGAAATCTGCCTGTTGGGGCGTGGCTGAGCGGGCCCTGCCCAGGGCCTGAGCACAGGGCACGGCTGGCTTTGGTGAGTGTCCCTGCTGTCCCCTCGCTGCCAGTCGGGCCTCAGGCTGGGAAGGAGGGATGGAGCGTTTGCCGGGTGCGGCTGGGAGGGAGCTGGGGCTGAGCCGGGTTTCTGTGGGGGCTCGGAACAAAAGCTGTTTGTCCGGAGCGAGAGGAAAGTGGCGCTGCCCTCGGCAGGGCTGTGGGGCAGGGAGGGGCGACAGGAGGGCTCAGCACTAATAACTGTGCTTTCTCCGCTGCCAGGGCAGCCGAGCAGCCCACAGACCCCACAGCACGGGAGAAGTGCATGGAGCAGGGAACAGTCAGATCACATTGCCATTGTCAGTGCCTGACACCAGCCTGAGCCACACCATGGGTTCCAGGGCAGGGATAACAGGGATCTGGGCTCCTGCTGCACTGCCACAGGTTCCAGGGCAGGGATAACAGGGATCTGGGCTCCTGCTGCTGCCAGACCCTTAACCTCCCTCTGTCTCTGAGCACGGGTGGTTCCATGCAGGCGGCCACAAACCCCCAGCACAGCGTGTGCTCCAGTAATTTTAGGCACAGAAACCTTTGTCCAACAGTGAATTCTCAGCGAGAAGGTCTGAAACGGTTTCAACCTCTGCTGACAAAGGGGGGCCGGTGCCAGCGCTGCGCCCCCGCCACACGGGCAGTGTCGGGCAGTGGGGCGGCAGAGCCTCCTGTGCCGGGGGTGTTTGACCCTGTGCTCTGGCGGAGAGAACCCAGGGGTCAAGGCGGGGCTCACACTCGGCTCAGTGGCCCCGGGCAGATGCTCGGAGCTGCCTGAGGTGCCCCCGGGTGTTCCCGTGGCCTCCAGCTGCCGCTCCGACAGGGAGCAGAGCGGCTCCCAAGGGTCCCTGTCACATCTGCAGCCCCGAGCGGATGCCCGAGGCCTCTCCCGCAGCACCACTCGTCTAGACGTGATCCCAACTGAGCCCCTGCGGTGCCCGCTGGCGGCTCCACCTCCTTTTCCTGTGCAGGGAAGTCAGGATAACACGACTTATTTCATACCAGGTACTGCCAATATAAATGAGATCCTTTCTGTAAAATTTTTGGCAGGAAACACGATTTTCCTGTTGGCAGCACAGGTGAGGTGTTAAATACTGTTGGCATTAAGTGTTCCTGCCTGTGGTTCGGCTTCGGTTTTGTAGCAACTACTTGTATGGGAGCATGTTACATCCTTGTAGCTTGATTTGTTAATAATTCAAGATTTCCTGGTCCCAGGCACACAGCTTGCTGGCTGTGAGGTTCCATCCAGAGGAGCTGTTCACTGAGACGTGCTCAGCGCCTGATCCCTGTGAATGGGACATGCTCTGCTCAGTTACTGTGAAACAGTTCCTGAAGGAGAGATCTGTTTGCGTGAGTTAAATGATGTTCTGCTGTTTATGCTGTAACTCAGTGTAATCCACCCTGTGCAGCAGCAGGGGAAGGAGCTCAGGGGCTTTTCTGCTCCCAGGGAAATTGCCATTCGCTTTCTCTGTATCAGAGCAGACTCCAAATACCAGTTCATCATTGCTGGGAAAATGACATTTTGTTTTCTGCAGCGTGACATTATCGTTGTTGTGTAAATTCCATGTTGATAGCTGGGGAAAATGCCTTGGAAGGAGGATTTAAAGGCATCTGATCAGCACTCATCTGGCCTAGGGAGCCATTTCTGTGCAGTCCAGGCTTTGCTGTCCTCCTCCCTTTGATTTTTTCATTGAACAGGGTGTTCTGGTGACTCTTTTTCAGAGAAGCAGAATCCCTGTGGCTACATCCAAACTGACCTGTGGTTGTGTGCCCTGGGTTGTGTTCCCACCTGGCCCTTCTCCAGGTGCCTGAGCTGTGACTTCTGTGCCTGGATTCCCTCTGGGAATGAGGTCTGGCCAAGCAGGAGCAGGAGCTCTGAGCCCACTTTCCCCCGTGCAGGCAGAGCTCCAGCACGGGTGTGGGTCAGGCTGGGGGTGAAGTGATGCACCCGTGTGTCATCTGGAATGTGCTTTGCCAGAACATTCCTCTCAGAATTCCAATGGCAGTTGGGATCCCAATCCCTGGCAATGAATGAGGTTCCTTCAGGCAGCACGTTGGTTCTGCTCTGCCATCAGTGTTGGAAGCACCGTGTGGGCTCCTCAGCTCTTCTCTTGCCCTTATAAAAGACACATCATGATTGAAGGGAGTTACTTCTTATCCCTAGAAAGCCAGTATTCCCATCTATGAATGTTTGCCAGGTTTTTTATATCTTTTTTCCATAAACTCGAAATCACCTGAAAATCCATGATCAGCCAACTTTTAAAAAGCCTGTTCTGCATGGAAAATGATTTTGGAAACACACTGATGCCCTTGTGAGAAGGGCCCAAACCACCACGACGAGGGGGATGAGCTCAGGAGGGTGGGATTTCACGTGATGCTCAGTGCTCTGGTCTGGTTGACAAGTGATCAGTCAAAGGTTGGATTCAAAGGTCTCAGAGGTCTTTTCCAACCTTAATGATTCTGTGATTCTGTGAAATTAAATCCTGGTTTAATCATTAGCTCTGAAATCTGGTTTCTTAACCTCCCTTGCCTTCCTTTACTTGAGCAAAGCAGCACAACAAGGCAGTTGGGTTTTTAACAAAACAGTAACTTGGGATGCTCTGAAATGCTTGAATTTACACATTTTATATTTGTATGTGGTTTTAACATCCAGTGAGAGAAGGGAAGATCCTTGTGAAGAAAGGAAATCCCAGAGAAAGGGTCTTAGCCCATGAAGGGTGAGGAGAGAGTTAGATAAAATTCTGACCTGGAGGCCATGGTGCCACCGATATCCTGGAGTGGAGAGCCAGGATCTTGAGAGACCTCAAACCTAATTTAGCCTAATTTAATGAACTGCTCGTTTCTAGCTACAAATTTAAATTCTTAAGGACTAGGGGGAAAAACTCAGGGAAAATGGAGTCTTTTTTTTTTTTGTCGGCTGCCATTTCAGCTCAGCAGCCCCCGCTCGCTGGCACTGACCGGGGGGCCCGGCGTGGGGCCGGTGGGCACGGGCGGGGGCCGTGGGTCCCCGGGCCGGGCGGTGCCAGTGGGAGCAGCTGGCGGCTCACTGCGCTGGCAGGGTGACACGGGCCACTGGGGATGCCAATTACGTCCCGGTGACCTGGATTTGAACTGCCGAGCTCCTCGAGAGGCTGCACCTCTCCTGGGAGAGCCGTCGGGCCCCGGGTCCGGGTCACGTCGGTCTCTGCCGCGGCCACGAGGGGGTTAAAGCGGAGAGGTTGATCCAGCCTGGAATGACACAGTCTGTGAGCTGGAAAAGAGCTACAAGCCATGAAGGCAGCACGAGTTCGCTCCTTAAAGGGCATTGGGAAATGTTCTTGTTCAGCCTCGTCATAGCAAACTCCAGAACTGGGTTTCCCCCGTTTTCCCCGGGATCTCGCTGCCCCTCCCCGGAGCCGGAGGCTGCGCAGCCGGAGGTAAAGGACATTCGGTGCCCTTCAATCCCGTTTTCGGGCCACTGGCTGGTGAAAATCCTGGTTGTCTGGGTTCTCACCCCCCTCCAGCCCACGGCCTGTCGTGGTCACTGGTGTGGTCGTGCTCTGACCCACGAGCTGCCCCGTCATTCCCAGTGTGTGTCCGGCTGCCAACGGCTCCCATGGATCCCCTTTAGGATTTGGCTGGTGTCCCCAGTGCCATGGGGATGTTCTTTCCTGAGCTGACCTCAGGGCTCAGCTTTTCTTCCTTTTTCTCTTCTCTTTCTCTTGACACCGAGTGTTCAGTGCTGTGGGGGTGGGACACACCCCAGCCTTCATTGTGCCCACGCTGGGCCCGGGGAGGTCCTTCCCCCTGAGCTCGTTAAGCCTCAATGAATTTTTAAAAGAGATTTGGGGTTTGACGTGAGTCAGGTTTATGGCCAGCCTTGGGAAGCCTGAGTTTCTGCTCGTGTCCTTATTCTCTGCTGCTGAGGGATCCTCACTGCCATTAGAAATTGGGTCAGTGGTGACTCAAACTGGTCAGCAAAGGTCTCAGCTCTGATATCTTTGATATCTCAGCTCTGATATCTTTTATCTAAAAGCTGAACAATCCCTCCAAAATGCTCTGAGCCCCGTGGGACACTGGCTGTGTTTATACAGGGGTGTGTTGTCACAGGACTTTTAGTACTTACAGGGGCCCATGAGAGGATGGGGACAAACATTTCAGTGGTGCCTGTTGTGACAGGACAAGATGTGATGGTTTTATACTGAAGGAGGGTCGATGTAAATTAAATTTAGGAAACAAGTTTATTGTTATGAGGGTGGGGAGGCCCTGGCACAGGTTGCCCAGAGAAGCTGTGGCTGCCCCATCCCTGGGAGTGTTTAAGGCCAGGTTGGATGGAGCTCTAGTGGAAGGTGTCCCTGCCCCTGGCAGGGGGCTGGAATGACATGATCTTTAAGATGGTCCTAATCTTCTGTGATTCCAAGATCACCCCAAGGATCTCAGCAGCACAACCAGTCTGGGAAGTGAGTGTGGTCACATTGTGTTTGCCAAGCTGCTACGAGCATTTACCAACATCCCTGTGATCATTTAGCCTGAAACATTCCAGCTTATCCCTCCCAGCTCCTTCTGGTCCACCTGGAGCTGGAGTCACCACCACTCAGCAACTGGATACTCTGACACTCCCTTTCCCTTGTGCCAGGTTTCTGGAATGCCCAGTGGAGTGACAGCCCTCTGTGAGGAGTCTGGAGCCGAGAACTGCTTTCTCCAAATGGCCCCTTTTCTGTGCATGGGTTTGTTTCTTGTTTCCAGCTGGAGCCTAAATAGCAAAATTCCCACCGTGGGTGAGACAGAGCTGGGATCTGCTTCCACCTGAGGTGTGTGCACTCCTCCAGCAGAGTTTCTCCATGGTGACAAAACCATGAATTTCCCTAAGATTTCCATGTATCAAATAAAAGCCTTGACTTGGAGAAGCATGGCAAGGATGCTTTGGTCCTGGTCCATCACAGGCCATGCCATGTGCTGGGGACTTTGGGGGAGAGCCAGAGTTGGCCCTCCCCTACCCTCCCATTCCCTCCCCTCCCCTTCTTGTCTGTGGTCAGAATTCAGTTCAGGTTCTTCTTTTATTTGCATGGAAAATGAGGATGTGATTGTGGTGGTTGTGGAACTGGTCTTTGGGGTGTTATTTCCCTCAGCTGTGGCCCCCCCCGGAACTGTGGATGTACCCCATGGATCAATCCCTTCAGGACACATTTCCCCATCACTCCACACGGCAGCAGTGCCTCCCAACCATCTGACATGTCCCTGTGCTCCCAAAGGTGTCCCAGACATCCCAGGAGCAGCCTGACCCTCCCTCTGCTCATGTGGGACCCTCTCACCCCCCCAAGAGCCCACGACCTTCCCAGGGAGTCCATGAGGGCTTTGTCCTTGTGCTCACCCCAAAAGCAGCGTCTGCCTCGTTACATTAGAGTTGAAAAATCACAGCCAGATGGTCGATCATCAGCTCCAGCAACCAGAGGAGCAGGGATATTTTAGGTTCGAGGGTTTCCCATTATGCAATGGCACAGACACGGGCGGGGGAAGTGTTGGGTTCTTGGTTCTTTGGGTTTACTAATAATGAGGGATTTCTTTGTGGGTTTTCTTCCCTTAAGTGAATGGACTGGAGCACAAGTCAGAGGAGGAGCAGCTGAGGGAGCTGGGGGGGCTCAGCCTGGAGAAAAGGAGGCTCAGGGGGCACCTTCTCACTCTGCACAACTCCCTGACAAGAGGGGGGAGCCAGGGGATGTCTGGCTCTCCTCCCAGGGAACAAGGGACAGGATGAGAGGAAATGGCCTCAAGTTGTTCCAGGGGAGGGTGAGGTTGGATATTGGGAAAATTACTTAATGGAAAGGGTGGTCAGGCACTGGCACAGGCTGTGCAGGGCAGTGGGGAATCCCCATCCCTGGAGGGAGTTAAAAGCCCTGTGGATGTGGCACTTGGGGACAGGGGTCAGTGATGGCCTTGACAGTGCTGGGAATGGTTGGACTCGATCTTAAAATGCTTTTCCATCTCAACAGTTCCATGATTCTGTGATCTCGGCACCCAGCACAGAAATGAGTGCTGTGATTGACCTTTGGCAAGTGCAGATAAAGCTGTGGGTGAGGAGGGAGGATCAGAGCTGAGCACAGGGACTGTCCCTGGCACAGGTGGGTCAGGAGAAGGGAAGGAGCTGAGGACAGGCAGGAATGCTGCAGCACCTGGGGCGGCTGGGTGGTGGGATAGGGGGAGCTGGAAAGGAGATGGGAGCAGTTTGTGATGGAGAGAAGAAACAGCCTGGGACGTTGGGTGTCTCTGGGCACCAGACCTGCTGCCTCCTGCCGTTTTTGTGGCCCCGAGGAGTTGGCCAAGGAGCATCTTCATTGTGCCTGGCACATCCAATGCCTTGTGGTGCCCCTGTGAGCCCTGGGCCCCCAGCACGAGGACCCTGCCCTGAGCTGTGGGTGCTGTGAAACCCTGTGGGGCAGCAGGCTGGAGCTGGGCCTACTTTAAATCATGGGTTTTGCCCTGCTAGCCCTGAAGACTTTTGATTGACTCAAGATTCAGAAGCAGCCTGTGCATCTGGAATATTTCTGACTCACTCATCGCGCTGGTATCTCGACACCAGCCCAAAATAGCTTTGTGCAGCTCCACTGTGGCTGGAGCAAAGCTGCACCAAACCCTTTATGGGGTACAAAGACACCCCTGAAGAGATGAGCTCATGGTGTTGAGAGGATTGGGAAACAGCCCTGTTTGCTCCCAGCCTTGGCCTGGCCAGGGAGGGCACTGTGGTGAGAGGGCAGTGGGGGAGACTCCTGGTGCAGACCCTCAGCTCCACCATCCACCCACCCCATCCTCTCTGCCACAGCCAGAGGCACCTCCAGCATCTTCCTCACCCCACGCTGCCTCCTGTGAGGCCACAGCCATGGGGGACAGAGCATGAGGATGATGGTGATCTCTTTAATAAGATGGGCTGGAGGCTTCCAGAACCAGAGAGCTGTCCCTGCCTGGGGCTGGGTCTCCCCTGAGGGAGGCAGCCCCCCGAGACCACCTTGGCAGCCCCCCGAGATGCTCAGGGCACCCCCAGCACTCCAGCTGGGGGTGTGGGCCCTGTGCTCTGCATGTCCCAAAAGGTCCTTGATCCAGGGTGTTTTCCTGCCATGCACGGGGGACATCAGAGCGGGTCCCTTCAGGGCTCTGTGGGGCACCTCCGTTCCCATGTCTGGGGGCTCCGGGAGGGTCGGTCACAGCAGGAATTGTCCCACATCCTGCCACTTGTCCCCGGCGGGCAGAGGAGGGGTCCCCCAGGGGAGTGATGCTTGTGTGGTGACCCCCATCTGCCACCGATTTTACCAGCAAAGGACCCCAAACACGGGGGATGTGCTGCACCCCCCCAGCCTGTGCCCGTGTCCCCGCAGTTCGTCCTCCCCGTGCGGGGCTGGGACCGCGGGGACACGGGCGGCCCTGGAGCATCTCGGGGACGTCAGAGCATCTCCTGCGGGTCCCTGGGCTGGGAGAGCCCTCTCCTGGTCGGTGCGCCGAGGAGTGGCTGTGCCAGGGAGCCCGGCTCTTCCAAGGAATCAGCGCGTTGTGCCAGGGAATTCTGCTGTTCCAAGGAGTTGCCCCAAGGAGTCTGGCTGTGCCTCTCAGGTCAGCCCAACCCCAGCTGAGGATCAGCCAGGCTGATTCCATGGGAAGATGCTCCATCCTTGTGAATCCCTCTGGGAGCTGGGGTCTCATCTCCCAGATGCCCCTCTGCCAGGAGTTGATGACAGGATTCTGCACGGTGTTCACCCGGCTCAGGAGGTCCCTGTGCTGAGGCAGGGACCGGTGCCCATGCTGGGACAGTGCTGGGTGCCTGTGCTGGGACAGGGATGGAGCGGTGTCCTCACGCTGGGATGGGGTAGGACGGGAATGGAGCAATGTCCCTGTGCCGGGACAGGGACTGGTGCCCATGGTGGGACAGGGATGGAGCAGTATCCTCGCACAGGGACTGAGCATCCACGTGTCCCTGCAGTGGGACAGGGTCCCCAGCCAGGCTCGGAGGGAGAGAAGGAGCTTGGTGGCACTTGCCCTGTGCCATCATCTCCAGACGGGGAGACATACTGGGTGGGACTCCCAACTCAGGCATGGAAACAGGGAGAGACTGGCCAGATTGGAGTGTGGGACATGAGGAAGACATCGGTGGGATGAGCTGGAGGGGACCAAGGACCGGACCATCCCGAGGAGGCTCCTGCCTCCTCCCACCGCCCCTCCCCGCGCGAGTGAGAAGCGGAGCCCCATCGTTTTCCAAATCTTTATTGTAAATAAATTCTGCGACATTGCAGGAGGCGGCCGGGGCCGGGGCAGGTCCGGGAGCAGCGGCCGCTCCAGGACCGGCTCCGGCGGCTCCCGGCACGTGCAAAGCAGGAGCGCGAGGC
>WEIV01005714.1:50620-87795 GCA_013390005.1 Calyptomena viridis | reverse complement strand
GTTTCGGGCTTGTCCCAGAGCAGAGATTCCCCATCTTTCTAGACCACAAACTGATCGACTATATTTCAAAGGGTTCTTTAGAAGCAGGAAATATATTAGGTACTTCTCTGCAAGTGCTACTAACTAGCTTTAATTAAAATTTTAATTTGCTTTAAAAAAATATAGTCAGTTCTTAAGAGCATATCTTCAAAAAATTATTCAAATAATAAAACATGCATGCAATGCAACAATTTAAGCTTGTGTATCAAAGTTTCAAATAAATGAAATTTCATTGTGTATTATTGTGGCTTTAGAAAAAAAAGAAACCAAAAGTAATAAGGATAGGCTCATTTTTTTACCATTTATTGCAGCATAGTAATGAATATGTAAAACAGCACACAGGGGAAAAAATCAATTAAGAAAAGAAATAAAGAAAATCATTTCCCAAAGCTTTTGTTCTTCTCAGGATGTAGCCTCAATAATGGATTAAATGACATTTTAGTAGCACGCTAGAAAAGTAAATATGCTTGGACCTCTGGAAAGTAATACACTGGTGATATTTCAGTAAAGGGTTTTCAATATGGCTTTTTCTCCCCTTTACTTTTAATGAATGAGTAAATTGCTAATGTATGAATGGTATTTAGAGGACCAAAATCCATGCCATAGACATTAAATTTCCTTCTTCAGAGGCACTCTCAGCAATTTCTTTCAGTTGTAGAGGCCGTACAGGTCCTCTGCTTTGAACAACTGACATATTTCTCATCTATTTACCCACCTCTTCTGGCCTCCACTGCCATTGGAGTCCCCAGAACTATTATATTTCTTTGGGCAGCCTGAATTCCTATGAAGGGGGCTTTATCTTGATTTTTATGTTATCTGTCTCTGACTAGGTTTAGGAAAGAGGAACTAATGAGAGTGGAACAGAAATAGAATTTGCCTCAAACTTTAAGCAAGAATCTGAAATTCAGACATTCTTGATCTTCAATCTACACTACTAAAAGGTTGTAACACAAAGGTCACATGGGCCTCTGCTTTTGCAGCATTTAACAACTAATCCTCTTCCTGAACATCTTTCCCTTCCATTTTGGCTTTCCTGGAGAAGAATGAATAGCCTTGTTCAGAGTTTGAGTCCCTTGATTTTATTCCAGCCTTCAAGAGATACACCTAAAACAGATTCTGCTATCAGGTATGTTCCCACAGCAGAAAACTGAATAACCAAGCAGTCATTAGTATGAATTTCAGCTTCAACAAGAAGTGAAGCAAACTATACAATTTATTAAATATCTTCCTTGTAAAGAGAAACAACCTTAAGGATTTCACTTTACAAAATATTCCTGTACCATGTTAACATGTTTTCAATTATAAACCGTCAATTATAAAACGTTCACATTTTTCAATATATTTATATGCAATTATTTGAATATTTAACTTCTAATTATTAGCTGTTGCTTCATTTTTTTGCTGACATGCCAGACACTTTCAGGTGTCTTAATTATGCTGAAGAAGTGGGAGCTGATGCTAATTGAGCGAGTCCTCTTCAGCTGGTGAAATTAGTAAGTTTTAATTTCGCTTTCTGTAACTCAAACCAAATTAGAAGAGACAAATGACCCATTTTTTAAGTTTAATTTCCAAACCCAGTATGATTTGTTTCTAAAAAAAAAAATCTTAGAGAAAAATTAAAAACCATAACTAGCCAAACACTTATGTTGTTACATGGTTGCTACATAAAAGCAAGATTTGTATTGATCATGACAACCTTTTTTTGCAACTGAGGCATTTCACTTCCTAAAGAATTTTTATTCTGCAAAATGACAAGCAAACGGAGAACTTATTCATAACAAGACTAGTATGCAATCTATAAAATTTTTCAAAAATATGATAATTCACAAGAAGCCTGTTTCTCAGATGGATGTGCCCCGTTAATGTCCCAGTGTTCAGCACCCTATCTCTCAGAACGCAGAATTACTGATGGCTCACTGACACCATTAGTGATGCATTGCCTGGCACTTTGCCCAAACTATGTCCAGGCTAACTTTGTTTTTGAAAGGAAAATGAGATGCATGCATGCTTGCTGCTTTGCATTTGCATTTTCTATAATTAATTTCAAAATTTAAGAATATTTGCAGGGGGAAAAAATTCTAAGAAGACCTTTCACAAAGGAGTTATAGCAAGTCTAGTATAGAAGCTCCTTAACTATTAGCTCTGAAAGAACAAAAATTTGGGTTTCTTTAATGGGATATAGAATAATATAATTGTTTATCTCATAGGATTGTTTAGATTGAAAAAGACCTCTAGGATCATCAGGTATATGGATGTGCATCTCCTAGCCACTGACTTCTTAACTGCAGTCCACTATGAAAAGGGCATCTTTATAACTCCTTTCCTCATGACACTTAAATCCTCTTCCTTCTCTACTGCCGTGTTCCTTGCATACACCTCTTACAATTCCCCCAGTTCCTCCCTTTCTTGTTCAGGTCCTCATCTGTTTGAGTTTGCTTTCATTTCTTACAGAAATAGGCAGAGCACATTTTCCTGCCCTGCCAAGGTGTACATGCTCGTTAGTTTGCTGGAGGCACAGGAGCTGGACATCTTCCACCCAAGTGCCATGGGTAAGCCACGTAGAACTTCTCAGGTGCTGAGAGCCAAACAAATGGCTTGAAATATTTTATATAGCTTCTGATTGTTTATTCTGCAGGCCAGTTGCACAAACTTAATATTTTTTAATTCATCCAGCAAGATCCCAAGTTCATTTTTTGGGGAAGAGGAACTAACAGAGAGTAGCACAGCACACATTTTGTTTTCTTCGAATCAGAGATAAAATATGTTTGCATTATATAATTTTAATACTCTTCTCAGAATTTTAGGGTTATGCAATGGTATGGCATAATGAAAACAGCGAAAATCTTTAAACAGCTTAGTTTTCTTGATATAGATTTACATCAGTTCTGAATCAGTAAAAATAGCATTCTGATGCAGAGTATGTATTCATACTCTGTTGAAATTTTTAAAATACACTCAGGTTTTGCTCATCTGAAGATGCTTGCTTTAGTTCACCATGGTACTGTGTTTTTGCACAGTGTAAATGTCCGGTGTATATGTTTTGTAATTTTGCTGACCAAAAGAGTGACTGTCCTCAGAGTATTTGTCCACAAGACGATACTTATTCAAATTGCACATATAAACCATTTCAGTCACTGGGCTTTTTAGGGTGTTGTAGTTTTTTTTAGTTAAAATGTTGTAAACTAATTCGTCCTTTGGGATGTTAATCTGCTCAAATTTAAATACCATTGTTAATAGTTCAAAGACACCATATCCATAAATAAAAAGTAATAACTAGAACAGAAACTCTCAAGCTTGCTGTTGACTGAAAATGTAAATTGTGGTTGCAATCCTTTATAAGATTCCTACAGCAGCTGTGAGAGCACTGATGTTGAAAATATAATAACTGGTGTTATTTCCCCTTATTATTTTTCCCCCCTTGCTTTTTTCTTTAAATTTGCTTTGATTTCAAACTTATGCAAAAAAATTGTCTCTAGATATAACATCTTATTTTGTCTGGCATGACACACATTAGAAAAGGTTATTCTTGTAAGTATGATATGAACAACTCAAGATTAAACTCTATACTTTCTCTTCCGAAAATTATTTTTCATTTAATAGATGCTAAATCTGTCTGAAAATCTTCAGCTGGATCCTAATAAAATCTTTTTTAACTACAACCTGTTTGGCTTTCTACGATGTGTCTTTGGAGCTGTGAGCACAAAAGAAAGCATTATATCAAAAAAACAATAAATCAGATTTGCAGATGACACCAAATTAAGTGGTGCAGTTGACACGCTTAAGGATGGGATGCCATCCAGTGGGACCCGGACAGGCTCATGCTGCACCTGGACTGGGGAAATGCCCAATATCAATACAGGCTGGGGCATGAACAGATTGAGAGCATCTCTGCCAAGAAGGACTTGGCAGTGCAGGTGGATGAGAGGCAAGATGTGAGCCTGCAATGGGTACTAAAAGCCCAGAAAGGCAAGGATATCCTGGGCTGCATCAAAAACAGCATGGCCAGTATGTTGATGGAGATGATTCTGTCCATCTGCTCTGGTGAGTGCTCCTGAAGTGCTGCATCCAGCTCTGGGGTCCCCAGCACAAGAAAGACATTGACCTGTTGAAGTGAATTCATCTGAGGGCCACGAAGATGATAGTGGGATGGAGCACCTCTCCTATGAGGAAAGATTGAGAGAATTGGAATTTTCCAGCCCGGAAAAGAAAGGCTCCAGGGTGAACTAATTCCAGCCTTCCAGTGCCTGAAGGAGAAAGATGGAGAAAGACTATTTAGAAGGGCATGTAGGGACAGAACAAGTGGGAATGGCTTCAAATGGAAAGAGAGTAGGTTTAGATTAGATACTAGGAAAAAATTCCTTACTGTGAGGGTGGTGAGGCACTGAAACAGGTTACTGAGAGAAGTTGTGAATGCTCCACCTCGGGAAGTGCTCAAGACCAGGTTGGATGGAACTCTGAGCAACCTGGTCTGGTGAAAGAGGTCACTCTCCACTACAGGGGGTTAAAACCAGATGATCTTTAAGGTCCCTTCTAACCCAAGCCATCCTACGATCCTATGACTCTATGATTCTGTTACTACCCAAATGTACTTTACTTATGTAAAGGTAGGAAGCAAGGTGGGAGGGGGAAAACAAACCAATACCTTTTCCCGATATTCATCATTTTCTCTCCTTGATTCACTAAAGAAACAAGTTCATAATGTGAAGGAATTAATGTAATTTTAATAAATATTTGTTTTTTCCACTTTAAAAAATGGGTTTATCATCTTCATCTTTAGATATATGTATTTAAAATCTCATTTTCTGTTGTCTCAGTTACTCTGGTACATCTCCAGGGTAACTTATTTGACAGTAATAAATTTCTCTCACTCTAGAAGAGATAGAAATCTGGAAACTTGGATTAAGCTTCTGTACTTTTGAAAAGTATTTTAACTGAATACAGCACTTTTACCCTGGCAGCTGGCAAATTAGATTCTGATTTCAATAATATTCATTTGCATCCTCTACAAAATATTTTCTGTGCAGACTCAAGGCGAGACAATAATTTTAGGATCACAATCTAGCAATTAAACAATTTTGTTAAATTGTAATGTTGTTATCAGAAAGAATCAGTAAAACAGCAACTAAGGCAATAATCATTTTAGGTTGCTGTTAATTTTAGTATCAATAAATAGGATTTGTTTCTAAATTTCCACATTCTTTTATAAACTGTTTTATTTAATTTTAGAACAGATGTTACATTATTTATTCTCTTGCTATATTTACGTTTTTGTTGTTTAATTTTTAAAATTCTTTCTCCTTGCAAAACAAGGGTGCCAAACAGCATTCAGCTGTCAATCTGATAATATATGACGAGCTTAAGACATGTGTTGATAGGTTTTTCATCTTTATCTGTTTATGGAAGAAAGTATAATAGTATCAAAAGGACAAGTTTCTTAGTAAGTGAATAAACTTAGAATATTTATAAACTGAAAGAAAAGCAACACCAATGGGATCTTGAAAAGTGCATTAATGCACTATTTAAAAGATTTTTCATAGAAAAAAACCATTTCAAACAGATAAAAAGGCTTCTGCAACTTTTTCAATTTGATTTATGACTTTTGCAATCACTAACACATGGAGCATTTCTTCAAGTTTAGAATGGAGTGTTTGTGTCTTTTAAGATCTCACCTGCAATTGCATGCTGAATAACTACTCCCTTGGTTCAATCTCTTGAAAATTTCCATCTTTTTCCCTACAACTGTAACAAAATCAATGTTTTCCCTGACACTAGATCAGTCGTTAATTCAACTTCTTGACCCATACATGTGTCAAACATCTGCAATATTGCATCTATCAGCAAATCAGTAACAGCAGAAAAAATGAAGAGACTTCAGAGAGAAAGGCCATTTTCTTCATTACTACTTTTAGAAGAAAAGAGGACTTTTGATGGATTTTAAGTGACCTGCCTCTGCATGAAACTCTGCTATCTAAGCTGACTGTACTTCAGCATACCAGACCCGCTGAAGAAGACTGTTGTTTAATAGTCATTGCACAAGTCTGATTATTAAATATTATTTTGCAATTTTAACAGCTGATTTTTCACCAGAAGCTAAGTAAAAATGAAGTAAATACAAAATTCAAATCTAATCAAAACACAGAAACAATTATAATAGATTTGTGTGTAAGAATCAGATTGAATTACATAAAAATGGAGTTCAGTCTTCCCAACTAGATCACTGAATTCATATGAATTATTACATTGGGGTGGGGGGGGTCATTTGAAATTTTTTTAATTGGGGATTGGTTCTTTTTTTATGACACATGGGATAGACTGATACTTCCTTCTCTCTCTCTCTCTATTTTACTTCTCTGATTTCTAGTATCTCCCTTGTTTCTCACTTCTTTCCTAATTTTTCTCATTTGTGTTTTTCTGATTATCTTCTCCAGCTCCATAGTGTTAGGCCATTTTCTAGTCCTACATTCCCAGTCAGAATATTACTGAACAGGGATGTAAAGGCGCTGTCTGCAGCTGAGATGAAAATTTGAAGATTAAGACTGAAGTTAGTGTTTGTGGATTAAATTTGACCTTAAAAATTAATTGTTTAGGACCTATTCATGCAGCCAGTTATAACGTGCATTATGAGAATTTCAGAGAGCAAAGGGAAGGTTACAGCCAACTGTATAATCTACTAATACACTTATATATCTCAACAGATATGTGATATAGGTATAGGATGTGAGGCAGCTTTCCTTGCTGAAACTAACCTACCCCTCTGTCTTCTAAGAAGATTGCCATCATGAAGAGATTCATCAAGACCAGGAAAAGCTGAATGAAGTTAATATCTTTCTGTAAGCTGAGACCTCAAGATTAAAAAGGATAAGTAGAGTAACTGAAGTTGGGTTAAATGAAAATGTGTTCTTATATGTCTTCAAACACACAGACAGAAATAAGTGTTAATTAAGCAGTCATTATGCCACTTGCAACAACTACTTACCAATTATTTAACAATATCTTCCAAGTTAGCTAGTAAAAACTTAGAATCGTAGAATTGTTTAACTTGGAAAAGACCTCAAATATTGTTGATTCCAACTGTTAACCCAGCACTGCCAAGCCCAACACTAAATGATGTCCTCAAGTGCCACATCTATATGTTTTTTAAGTACCTCAAGACATGGTGACTTCACCACTTCCCTGAATGGCCCATTCCAATACTTGACAATCCTTTTGGTGAAGACATTTTTCTTAATATCCAATCTAAACCTCCTCTGTTGCAATTTGAGGCCATTCCCTCTTGTCCATCTCTTGTTACTTGGTAGAAGAGACCAACCCTACCTCACTACAACCTCCTTTCAGGTAGTTGTAAAGAGTGATAAGGTCCCCCTGAGCCTCCTTTTCTCCAGGCTAAACAACCCTAGCTTCTTCAGTCACTCCCCATAAGACTTGTGCTCCAGATCCTTCACCAGCTTTGTTGGCCTTCTTTGGACACACCCTAGAAATATGTAGGAATGAAAAAGTATCCTGCATGAAAATTAGTCATATAAGCAGAAATATCAATAAACTGCTTAAGTCTAACACAGCAGCACATTTTTGAACGATAAGACTTCCCATTATGTATAAAAAGATGTAGCAAACAGACAGGATTTCCCTACCCTAACACTGACATCTATTTGCTCTTGATTACATTCTGTGAGTTAATGAAATTAGAGTTGTTCCATCAATTAAGTATGCATTTATTACATATTCTACCTTGCCAATTGTAATTTAAAAGCAAAGTTTATGGAGGGCCTGCATTTATTAAGTGTGCTTTGAAAGTGGTCTCTAGATACAGTGATTCAAGTTCTTTACACCATAGAAGCATAAACTTGAGTGGCAACAAGAGGCATATGTAAAAGAGTCACAGCAGTGCTTCTCAATTACAACTCCAACAGCAAGCTTGAGACAAGATTTAGACTTCAAACTCACCAACAAAGCATGCATCTTTGCTCTAGTTACTTTCCTCCTTTTCCCCAGTAATCAGAAATTAAGAAGACTGGACATTCATCTGGCATGTAGCATTTGATCCCAAATGAGTTGTATCTGTAAATACCTGAATTATCAGAGTATGTATTCAATTTCTGTCTCTCAATATTTTCTGTTTCACATGAAATATAATACTCACTGAGTCAAAGATCACCTAACCAATCACAGTCATCATTATCCCAGGCTATTACATATTTTGGGTTTGAGTCACCCCTAACTCTTCTGATTTATCCATAACTTTTACATAGAGGTTAATGGACTTACTGAGTTGTCTCTGAGACTTTTCAAAGCCCAGTATTCTTTAAGTCCTTTCATACAAACCACCCTCTATTATTGTCCCAGTAGTAACACAGTAAATCAGGATAGTAGACACGAGCATTTTTCTTTGCTGATATCTCAAACCACATTACCTCCAACTTCAACCTTCTCCTGGTATTTAGAGTTGCTGTAAATGCCAGCTACATTGAAAAGAAAAATAAAAACCTCAAATCTCTTACATCTGGAGTCTAACAACACTCACTTTTTCCTCATTGTATTTAAATGAATACTTTAATAATAGTGAGGCAGGTATTGCTTATACCTACCTTAATTAATTTTTTTTAAAGATTATACAAGAAAAAGCTACCTTGTGCTTACGATATTATTTTTGATAAGAAGGACACTACCACAGTTTCAAATGTACTATTAATTGGAACAAAGGACAATTTGGGTCATCTGCCTTTTAAAAGATGTCCTGTGTCATGACTGCCACTGTAGACTCCTTTTTCTCCTTCACAGGTCTGATTTTTCAGACTTCTAGGGGATAATGGAAGATTCATTAGTAGATTCCAGAATTAATTAGCTTGAAATCAGCCAAGACTACCAGTTGTTTGGATCAACAACCATTGACTGCAGCTAACTGTCTCTCATTGATATGAAGATCAGGTCTATAAAGGCACAATTTATTCTGAAGTATACATTCTATAAATACTTAATAAGAGAGATGAATCTTTTAATATACTGCCTTGACTTTGTCTTGTTCTATCAAAAAGTTCTAGAACTCCTGAATAATGTTAGTGTCACACTACAAGATTTTAGCAGAGAATTTTATACTGCTTTAAATTTATAAAGGTACAAAATTAGCAAATTTGGTGAAATTGTAGGAACAGAAAGAGCAGAATTTTCTTTGGTGGCAAGGAAGAGTAAGGAAAGATAGAAACTCCAAAAATATTTTGTGTTTATTTATGTACTTATACATAAAAAAACATGAAATTTCCAATTTATGTAGTTATGCACTGGAAGTTTTATCCTAATTCCATCAAAAGTAAGGCTCTGGAGGAGTCTCAGAATATGCAAACAGACAACACACTCTCTGAAGCAGAACACCACCTCCCTCACAAATCCAGTTTGGAGATTAAGCAGAAAAAAATTTAAAGAAGTTATGTGATGTGTAGTCTTCAATAGGCTTATAGAATCATTTAGGTTGAAACAGACCTCTAAAATCTTCTAGTCCATCCATTAACCCAGCACTGCCCAGTCCACCACCAAGCGATGTCCCTAACTTCCACATCTACCCATCTTTTAAATATCTCCAGGGATAGTGAATCCACCACTTTTCTGAGTAGCCCATTCCAGTGCTTGACAATCCTGTTGATGAAGAAGATTTTCTAATATACTGTCTAAACCTCCCCTGTTGCAGCCTGAGGCAATTAATTTCCTCTCATCCTGTTTCTTGTTTACCTGGGAGAAGGTATCAAAACCCTACTTGCTAGAACCTCTTTTTTAGTAGTTGTAGAGAACTATAAGATCTCCCTTTAGACTCCTTTTCTCCACACTAAACAACCCCAGCTCTCTCAGCTGCTCCTCAATCTAGATGCTTCAACAGCTCCCTTGCCCTTCTTCGGACATACTTCAGCATCTCAAATAGTAAGGTAAGTAAGTCCAGCGGCTCAGAAAATCCCTTCTCATTCTAAATCAATATTCTTTTTTAAAAATGCTAAATAAAATTTTTATTCATTAAGGTCCTGGTCCTACAGAAGTAAAGTTGATACAGGATAGAGGTGCTGGAAGCATCAGCCCTGGGATGGGAAAACGGGGATATAACTCGCTGTTTTAGCACAGGGATTACTGCAGGAATCCAGGCAATACTCTTCTAGTACTTAATTTGAATGAGACAAAACATATTATCTAAAGGTTTTGAGCTAAGCTACCTGTTAATTATGGAAATTTCTATGTTAAATCATTGTCAGTGAATTATTTCCAATATCAACAAAGACTTCCATGTTTGTCACAGAATCACAGAATATTCTGAGTTGGAAGAGACCCACAAGCATCCAACTCCTGGCCCTGCACAGAACTATCCCCAAAAATTACACCATGTGCCTGAGAACATTGTCCAAGTGCTTCTTGAACTCTGTCAGGCTTGGTGCTGTGACTACTTCCCTGGAGAGCCTGTTCCAGTGACCAGTCACCCTCTGGGTGAAGAACCTTTTTCTAATATGGTCATGTATTTTTGTCAGTATTTTTCCATTTCAAATTTGTTATAATGACAAAGACACTTCTTTCTTGTCACCAATTGCCATCAAAACAGTCACACTTCAAAAATGTTTTCTTAGCAGCATTTTACATTATTATCTGCTAATATCTGTTCCATTAGCCCCTACTCTAACATCACTATTTTAGGAAAAGAGTGAAAAGGGACTATATCACATATTAGAAACTTTGTACATATAGCCTGTAAAAATGCATGCAGCAACAATTTTATCTGCTTCACTGCTGAGTTATTAACAGTCCTAGCTCTTCAGACCATGTATATTTAATTTCCATCACGTCCACTGCTCTATTTTCATTAATTGCTAAAATCCCATATGTGTAAAATTGCATCAAGTATACAATTTAATTTACAACAGCATTTGGAGATGTTCTATAGGGAAAGAAATAGTTTCATGCTACTTTAGCCACAGGTTAAGAAAAAAAAGAATAGTTATCATTTTGTTTCTTCAAGAATAAAAAATAACTTTGCCAACTTAGCTTTAAAAGCTACATTCTTTTTTTCTATACCATAGATTATCTTTAAGCTAAATTATTCTGCAAGAATGACAGACAAATTGCAAAGTACACTTGTGCATAAAATAAATTTCTGGCTTTAGGAAGAGAGAAGGAAATAATTTTCAGAACCAACTAGCAGTCCAGATGTATTCAAACCATTAGGACTAGTTTGAAACCACCAAAAAAAAAATCTTACTACTTAGTCTTTTAGACTATGTCACTAGAGTTTAGGGGAGCAAGAATTCATCTGTCTAATGTCTTTAGTTATGGAAAACAAAAAAGTAAAAAAGATATTTTGCAAAAATACTTGTAAACTTTTAATTTAAAGATTGCAAAAGTGAAATGAGCACACTGAAAGATGGAGACTTTAATTTCTATAAAAATTTTGTAGGAACATCTGGTTAGCAGAGTTGGAGATTCTTTCTTCTTTTAAGTACCTCTTGACAAACATATCTACTATATTCTTAAAAACCAGGACAGGAAGCATAATGAATCTATTGCAAGAATTGAGAGGGAAACACCATATATTTAAAAGTTTATTAGTTTTGATATAAATTATTTGTAATNCTCCAGCATCTCTTCTTCTCACGGCCCACGGGGTTCCACCAGGCCCCTCTGCTCCAAACACAGGATCACAGCCTCTCTTTTCCGGCATGTCTCTGTTCCAGCGTGGAAAAAATCTCCCAGTCTTTCCACGGGTTCACAGGCTGAAGAATCTTCGCCCCTATGGTTCCTCACAGATTGCTGGGGCCCTATTCCAGTGTTTAAGGCATCTTCTCTTTCTCCTCTCTCTGACCTTGGTGCTAATCAAACTCCGCACCCTCCTGTCTCTTAAGCGGCCATGATGTTCTGCGCAGACTTTCTTTCTCTACTCCTTCTTAAATATGTTATCACAGAGGCGTTGTTGCCTGACCTTGGCTAGCTTAGAGCAGAGAAAAACTCTAGCAGCTTCTTAAAGAAGCCTCTCTCCTAGCCCCCCCCAGCTAATAAAAAACTCTGGTTACTTAAAACCACAACAATATTATAAACAGAGTCTTCAGAATTCCATGCCATTGCCACCCACGTTACAGTATGTTCTGACATATTTGTGTACAGAATCTTTTAAGCTGTTTTTTCCCCAAAAATGCCCAAGACAAAGATACTAAGCCACAAACATGAAGGAAAAGATAGACTGTCTATTTTCACTGCACTTTTAAAAAACTCCATTCCTCAAACCTTGGTTAAGTCTCATATGACTAAATGTACTTTATATCTGAACTAGACATCTGGTCTCGCTTTGTAGAGGGAAAGACAGTGGGTATTTCCTAGTCACCATTCATGTCTTTTAATGTAGATGTCACAAATAGGTCAGATGAATCATACCCTGAAGTTGTCTGTTTCTATCAACATTAAAACTGGGTGAAATCTTTTAAAAAATGTTGTCACTGAAAACCAGTTTATATTCAATCCTTCAAAAGGTTAAGATACCTTAACCTTAAGCAGGTTAGTGCCTGCTTTTTCTTACAGAGGATGCCTGCACAAACATTTCAGAATTCCTCTATTTCACTAGAAATGAAAAAGGTGGTTCAAACACCCTCTGAGTTGAGATCACCTGTGACTTTGTCCTGCAACAAGCCTTCAACACAGTCAGGAATCAGAGTCTGTTCCTGGTAATTGCCTGATGTGATTAGCTGCAAAGGGAACATCTGTCTGCTCTGCATACCTGATTCCTCTCATCCAGGGGACTCCACACCGACATAGCTCACAGTTTACATTGGCAAGGAAGCACTCAAATAATCTATGAATTAGGACTTATGCTTGAGCAAGAAACAGTGGTCTAACCTTACCCAGAACAGTCTCACACTTCTATGTGCAGTTATTCTCATGAGTCATCTTGTATGATTCATCTTGTTTATAAATAGGGGCAGAAATTCTGAATATGCTCTTGTGTAAAGCTATTTGCAAAACAGGTCCTGAACAGAATGCATTCTTAAAGGCAGTATCAGATCCGACAAGTCAATGGACCTAACTCTGGCTATATATGGCTTTGTTTGTTATGCACTGGGATTTATCTTAACCAAGATTTCTGAAAAGAAGTTGATTTAAAAGATTTACTTTAATGAATTGTGGTATATAAATGAAGGGACTTTTCCTGTATGCAAAAAACAACATATATATAAGAAGGATGAGTACAAGTTCTGTTGATAGGCTGGATATGGCAGAAAGAAGAAAAGATAAAAAAAGAAAATGTACCTTCTATTTGTTTAGTATTTGTTCCACTAATAACAAGATCAGGTTTGTGTCTTGGTTTCCCACTGTCACCTACAGCATACAGTAAATTTCAGGTTGTGCTCACTAACAGTCCAGAAAGTAGATTGGCTGTTGAGAACACACTGGCAACACATTTCCTTTTCTGTCCTCGAATACTTACTTTTAACACATTAGACTATTTGTGAGATACGCCAGCAGCTTGAAGGGAGACCCGTCACCTCTAGCACAAACTGTTTACACCTACAAGCCAACAAGGAGGGAGGGCTTAGATGATTCACATTCTGCAAACTGATAGCTGAGGACGGTATGCACCATCCTCTGAAAGTACCTCTCACTTTTCAATAATGACTGTTTTATACCTTTCAGGTATTTGAGTGAAATAAATTATACATTGGCAGGTTTTGTGGTTTGTGGTTTTTTGTTTGCTTTGGGTTTGGTTTTGCTGGTTGTTTTTTTTTAATCTAGATTAAAAAAAATAAATTCAGAGTGAAAAACCTAAGAATTCATGGTTAATACACATTTTCATGGAGAAAATATTTCAAATCCATGAAATTAACACTGGAAAATTTCAATGCTGTTCCAGTAGGTTATGATATTATAGTGCAAGATTGCAACGAAAAAAACCCCCAAATCTTACTTAGGATAAGTTATTCTTGTTTTAATGTCACCATGAGTCTAGATTTATAGGGAGGAAATTAATTCTGCACTCGCTGACAATTCTGGTTGCAATGTAAGAATACAATAGCAATAATGATTTCAGTGGAAAACTACAAAGAATCCTCTAAAATGAAATGAAATGCCAGCGTAAGGTATATTACTGTGAAGAAATGAAAAGGAAATTAAAGCAAATAAAATCTTTGTAAAGCCTATTATTAGGATTTATAGGTAAATCTGCATATATGAACCATTCCTGTTTTTCTGGTTATATATCACAAAACATAGATTTACCATATACTTAAGGAACATACACATAAAACTGAACAGCAACCTTTAACCTCACCCCTCTGATTGGTATCTGTACCCTTTAATACTGTATGCTCGTTATAGCATATGTGTTTTTTAACAATGTCATTTATTAGACCAACACGATGAGTAAGACTTCATTGTTGAAGGAAAATCACCGAGCAGACGTTTTCTGGGTTATGATTGTATATAAATACAAGCAGCTTTCAAAAATTATTTTTTCAGTAAAAATTTATCTTATGGAAGATCATCACCTATTCCTTTCTTGACTCTCAAGTTCAACAAATATTAACTGGGTCAGTGATTAAAGGCCACAGACTTCAACCCTAGACAGAAAATGTGCTTGAAGAGAGCATAAAGAAGTGGAGGATTGCAGCTATGAGATGTTAATTTTTAGCAGGTGTTGAACAGTTCACATAAACATCCTTTGAGCTGTTTCAATTTACATTAAGACCCAAACATCAGTAATTCAAGAATCAAGAGGTTGCACATGGCTTTTAAATTGTGATCACTCCATCTCCAGAACTAAATGATTCTCTATGAAACAGACAAAAATGCGGTAATTTTTCTTCCTTAATGCACAGCAAAAAGTTCTGTAACTGAATATGTCTATTATCTTCAGCCATGTTTCTGTTTTATGTTTACTTTCAATATGTTTTTACATCATTGTAGTAATTTTCTATGATTTTTCCTGGCATGAAAGTCCAATGCATTACTTTTAGGAAAAAAGCAGACCTGTACAGTTCATTGCTATATCTTTTTTTCCTCAAATAGTCACAATCTCGGNTTTTATGTTTACTTTCAATATGTTTTTACATCATTGTAGTAATTTTCTATGATTTTTCCTGGCATGAAAGTCCAATGCATTACTTTTAGGAAAAAAAGCAGACCTGTACAGTTCATTGCTATCTCTTTTTCTCCACAAATAGCCACGTTCTAGGAAACAGTTTGAGGTGTTCAACAAAAAGTATTCTACATTCTGCAACTAGAAGAAGACCCAGTCCAAGAATCTATAGCGTCTAATCTGCCTCTGATTAACTTGATTAAGAGTAACCCAACAGAAGCTGAAGTGAACCACAGCAGCAACAGAGGAAAATAGAGCAAGTACATCAGCATCCTGATGTAATCTCCTGATTCATTAATGGGTCACACCTGCCTTGAGCTCATGCTCACTTCCTTTAAACATAATGGAATGATTCTGCCAGCCTAAGTTTTGGGGTTGGTGCTGTTTTCCTCTAACAAGTCTGTGGTAGCTCTGCATGTTAGGACATACTGTTTTAAGATAAGGTAAACCACTATAAATAACACACTGAAAATTAATTGTAGAAATGTAATGATCATGGAAAGCCAGTACCATCCTGTAAAATTTTCCAGTCTATGACAACTGTGATACGCATGTAGAGAACATGCATTTCACATAAAAAAATAAACATCACGAGCAAAATACAAGAAAATTGAAGGTGAATGTTTTTAATAACACTTGATTTCTTTTAATTTTTTTGCCAGGTGTGTTAACTCAAAGTGTTTGTTATGACACTATATGAAAGGTGTCTAGTGAGAGTTAGGCCATGAGCTTCAATGGGAACAATACTTCACACTGTGCTTTTAAATTAAGACATGTATAATGAGCTTGGTTGTGAGAAAATCTGCATGTAGCTTTCCTTAAACAATTTCTTTTATCTGGAAAAGCTGGTTATTCAGAATTCAGTTAGTAGCCACAAGTACTAAAGATCAGAAAAGGAGCAACACCTATGTGGCACCACGGGGAAATCCATGGCAATTTGATCTAAAAAGAGAAATGTCAGAAACGGAGAGCGAAAGAGAAGCTTAGAAAACACACTAATGCATTCAAATGGATATGCTCAGATATTTTACTTCTTATCTTTCTATTTCAAGAAGATTCAAATTTAAATGAGTGAAAGGTTTTATTCAACATTTTATTTTCTGTTGTGGTTTTAAGTAGCCAGAGTTTCTTATTAGCTGGGGGGGGCTAGGAGAGAGGCTTCGTTAAGAAGCTGCTGGAGTTCAGCCCAAGGTCAGCCGACAACGCCTGAGTGATAACATGTTTAAGAAANCACCCTTAAACTCTTAAGTTTTGATTTTAGTAGTAGTAGTAAATACTTAATATTCTAAGTTAGAGCCTGTTTTGCTTGTGTGAAGTAGTTAATAAACAGTTGCTTGTAATCCTTATCACAAAAGTCGAGGTTTTTATCCTCCTTCTTCGAGAAATTTTAGATCTATGTGTGGGCTCTTGGCTTTTAGCCAGAGTCAAACCATAACATTTTCCTACAACATACTGTGCATTAATCAGGAAAACAATAAGTGCACATAAAGGGACAAATCAAAAATAAAATAATCCTTTTTCCTTCAACTCAGTGGAGTAATGGTATAATTCATGTAAAAGCAGATGTAAATAAGATTCTGTAAATAAGATTCTGTGAGCAAGTACTTACAGACCTGCATTCCGTTTCCTTAGCACAAAATGGTCTGGAAACAAGAGCAGTCACATCGTAATTATGCTGAAAACTGAACATGGAACTTGTCAGGTTATAGGAGCTCAGCAGCATCCTGCAGAATTTCCCGTTCTAGGGCAAATGAAGTACGAAGCGGGGGGTGGTGGTGTTCATTTCATATAAACACAATGCAGAAGTCTTCACAGTAAACGTTATAACATTAATATGGAATACTGAATATATTATAATGTTGAAGAGGATTTCAAACTATGTTTTAAAGGTTGCTTATTTTGTTCCAGAAGATGAACTTATTTTTAGACACAGTGATGAATTCAGCCAAACTGGTAAAGCAAAACAAGAAGGACATTCGCTGTCCCAGTCTGATCCTTATGGCAAATTATTTTGGTGTCGACACTTCTAAGTGATTTCATCTTTTTATAATATTGTTTCATTTCTTTTTAATTGCTTAAACTACAAGTTTCTTAAGGCCATGCCAGTCCCTAAAGGTATGTCTGGATTGTATTTACCACGGTGGGTCTTCTTTCCCATTTTATAGTGTAGCAGTATTGAAATATATGGCTGATATTTCTGTCCTGGAGACTCCTTTGAAGATGTAGCAATGTCATAGCTTCCTAAGTATCCTATTTCAGAATACCTATGTAGTCTTATTTCTCTTGAGAGTCAGGAAATGCACTCACAATAATTATCTTTTTGGAAATGCCTCTCTAATCACAAATTATCTATTAATAAACATAGTTGCAACCACATAAAATAAATTAAATACTTCATTGAAATATAATGTAATTACATACATATGTATTGAATGACTTGCCTTGACTGTATAGCTGCCACTTATACTAATATATCTCTATTATATGCAGTGTACTTCACCTACAACATATAATTACTTGTCCTTGTTAGTAAGGACACATGAGCATGAAGTCATTGCACTTATACTTGGAAAAACTAAATAGTTTGAAGAGAAGTTTGATTCAGAGATAAAAAAAAAAATCCAAAATCTAATTTGAAGTGTCTTAATGAAATAAATTAAATTAAAAAAAAAAAAAAGGATTAGTCAAATTTAAACTATTTAGAAACAGTCAGAAAAAAATTTCGCAAGTGTGTAAAACACAACTTATAGCATGGGTCATAGTTATTATTGTAACCCAGTGATGCCAACTCAATACTCTTCCAAAACTACTCTTTGGCTTACAGTAGGACACATTAGTATCTTATATGTATATACAGAAGTGATTTTGTAATCTACTTTAAAAATAAAATTTTACCTCTAATATTTATATTCTTGAAATCTGATATTGGCCTGCATGCTCATGTTTTCATTTTCACTCTCTTGACCTAAAGGCACACCCGTTCCCATATTGGACTTGCATAAAACCTCCCTATCCTCTTTCTTACAAAATGGAGTGATTCTCTCTCTTCCTTTGGCTCCCAAATTGCTATTCAACATGACACAGAGGTTCTTCTTCCCACGTACATGTACTGTCACAGGTAAATATTCAACAGTTTCACCAGAGACCCTTACCTTTCACTTTGTTACATGACCATTATCATCAAAAGCCAAAGTGGAAAGAAGAAAAAAAAATTCCTTTAGCCTTGCAGTTTAATAGTGTGTTTATTTCATTTTCAAATTATTTTACTTAAAACAATCCCAAAAGATGCCTTAAACTTAGGCTATTTAATCTTGTGCACTTCTACAAAAAAGCTGCTTGTAACGTGTACGGAGGAAGAAATGTGGGAGTTTGATAGACACCAGCAGATTAAACTGAAAGCTTTCATTAAAAGGTTCCCATTTTATTGAATTTTATATATGAGAGATGTGGACTCAGAAGAAATCTCTTTTTATGTCTTTATAGGAGAGAACCTCAAAGACATGACTTGAAATTTCCGCTGCAAATCTTTTGCCTAAACCCAGACCTAATTCTATTGTATATGACATGGAAAATTCTATTACTGGTAGGTGAAACATAGAGAAGGAGTTTTCCTTGAATTAATAAATTAATTAAAGATCTAATTATGCAGTGATTTCTTGCAGATTTCTTGCCTCGTGAGCTGGTATGTTTTCTTGACAGGACTGCAAAATTCAGTTAGCATGATCCAATCCTGTTTTCTGTGTTCTTAAACAAATATATCAGAATTGTGTGCACATATTTATCTCCCACATATTTTCCCAAATACACAGAGGAATATAAACCAAATGGTTATAGTAAGTTGTATATTCAATTGGCTAAACTTGTTGTTAAATGTTTTACAGGTAAGTAAGAGGCAAATACTGTTGTTTTCTAAATTTTTTTCTCCTTACAAAGAGGCAAAACTTCCAGCATCTCTAATACATGTAATATTATTTCTTTCTTCTGCATGACATAATCCCTAAAAGTCACTCTTTTTTTTTATTTTTTTTTCCCAAGAAAAACATACTCTCGAAGTCAAACCCAGGACATTTTTATACAATGTGAGAATCTTTGAAGTGAGTTTTCCTTCTTTTCAATATAGTAAATCTTTCAAGAGATTATTTAATACTGAATGCAATAATTATGTATTTCTCACTCTTTTTCAAAGGTATTTTAAAAAATGAATGCATGATGAAGAAACATTAAGAACAGCTTCTCACAAATACACCTTTTAAAGACTGGTAGCAAATCTTACTTCTGAAAGACTTTATTCTTTGTAAAATTGAGGATCTGTGGTGCTTTTTTTCTTGTCTCTTTTCTGTATAGCATTTGTTATATTAAATTAACTAGATAATGCCAAAAAAACCTCAACCAAAAACCAAAAAAGACATTGCTTCAGAGCTGTAATGGAGTGGCTATGAATGCTTGCAGAGTAGAAAAGGCAATGCTTTAGCCTACAGAACTTCTGAAAGGACATCTATAAACAAAACCCAGCTCAGCCTTCCCTGTTGTTCTGTTTGGAGCACAAGATCTCCTAGTGACAGACACGATGACAAATATATATTACCTGATGCTATGACACAAGTTTTACCAAAAATAGTGTTTAGCATATCTATTCACTGTCTCTCATATCTCAGACGCTAGGAAGGAATAGTATCCTGGAGTACAGCATTTCCTAAATTTCTGATTGTTCAGAGGAAATATTAATCCATTTTACTTCTTTCTTTCTTTTTTTTTTTTTTTCTCTTTTTCTCTACCTGGTTCTAATAGCATGGTAGGAGAAGATGTAGCAACTCACATCTATCTACTTGGTGTTCCTTGCACCAGCACAACCCATTTTTCATATCAAACTGTACAAGTAATATTTTTGTGTCTCAGAAGCAGCTCCACAAGAACAGGTTGCTGACATTGTTGGTTAAAGGATGAGAGTTACAGATTTATATATATCTCTTCTCTTTTTAATCTTGCATGCTTCAAGAAGATGACAGAAATATGTGAATTTAGTAATTTCTGCTAAATAAAACCTACCAAACCCCTTTAGACACTAATGCAGTTATCTATTAGAACTTCCTAAAATTCAGCTAAGATGTAAACATAGTAATTTTTAAAAGCCTCAGAATGACACCTTTTAAACATCTTTTAAGAAATCAATTCCAGCCCTAATCCTAAAACCTCAAGGCACCACATTGATATTATTTTATGTACTGCATGGTGCTTTTCCGTGTCACCACTTGCTTTTCATGGCAGTTTCCAGGAGGTCTTTCTTCTCCATGGTACCATGTGTAAGACCATTCCAGTTGCTGCTCATTTCCTCTACTTATGCCAGGAGCACAGAGTTAAACATTTGAAGAGAAGCAGAGAGTGATTCCACTGCCAACAAGAAATTGAACGAAGTCTGAACAGGCTAAACCCTGCTGGTAACAGCAGAGAAATTTCCTATTTTCTTTAATGGAACTGTGAACATCTGTGCTTTGTCTAGTACTTACATTCATTGTAACTGTAATCATAACTGCACATGCTGTAAATCTAAGAATATGTGTAGAGATGTTTACTGGGAAGTCAGAAACAGAAAATTGTATTTGCATGAACATCTTACATGTCTGTTTGCAGATTTAAGCAATTTACTCAGTACTCACAGAGAATTTTAAAATTTTATTCTAATGCAGTGTTCCACTGAAAAATAATGAGGTTTTACCAACATAATGCTGGCATGAAAGTTTCACCAAAAGCCAGTAACTTTTAATGTATTTTTCCATTGTTCTTCCAACATCTTTTGTATCTACATAATTGATGACAGTTTGGTATTCACCGTAATAAATGTGTCAGTGTCCTTATTTCCACTTTATTTAAGCAAATGATTTGAGTACTGGTATAGAAGAATCTGTACCTTAAACTTAGACTGTGTACTTTTCTGAAAAAATCTATTTGTTATGAAACAGAGAAGGAAGAAAAGGAGGTAATGAAGGCAATGGAAAAAAATCATAATACTTTTTTGCTTTTAAAACATCAGTTTACCCAGTTAAAAGTGACATAATTATCTTTGTTTTGTATTTTTCAGCAATATATTTTAATTCTGTGCATGCTCTTAAGTTTCGAAAAAAAGTACCAAGATTTTTAAATACCATGTGGAATCTAAATAGGAAGACTTCAGATTGATATATCATTATGCAGCCAGATTCTTCCCTGTGATCATACATCCAAACACTTAAAGGGAAAATGAGTTACTCCCTTACATACTCTTTTAAAATATATGTATTACTTAATATGTCTTTCATTTCACATTTGCAGCTTCCTTTGAAGAAAGCTCTTACAAGTTTAGCTCAATATGCTGGGACTATACCTTCCTCAGAAACTCAGTTTCTTAACTACAGTCTTCAGTTATTAGTGATCATGACAACAGGTCACAGATTTGTGACCTTTCTGCTCAAAACTGACAAAGCCAGAATGAAATATTTTATGTGCTTTCCAGTGACTTACAAGCATGATATGAAAAAGTAGTATCAAGTTCATAGATTAATATTTATCCATACATCACTCCTGGGTTCATAACACTTCAGTTTTAGGCAATATACTATAGTAAGAAAATTAATAGTGTATTCTGTTTATTTTATCACCACTTTACATAGATCTTATGAGACAACCAGAATGATTATTTAACTTACACTGAATATACAAACAGATCTGGCAACAACTACATTTGAAGTGTTCTGTGTTGTAATTAGATCAAGATGAAAACCACAACAAATTTGCTTTCATTATTTCCTCATACTTAAAAATAAATGGGCCATATTCTGCATTTGTCCTTCATGCTAAATTGGAGTTGTGCCTTGCAATTCTCCATTTCTCTTGGGTAACAATACCAACTAGATCAGAGAACTTAATATGTGTTCCTTCCAAGATATAAAACCTGCTTTCCACCACCTCTTGTATTTGGGATTTAGGGAAGCTGAGTCAGCCCCTTTCCTTTTTTTTTTTACTCAGCCACAGTTGGTGGTGTGTGATAGAAAATGGAGCTGTCAAGGCTGCAGTTGCCCCTCACTATTTTTCTCCCACTACCTGCCTGTCTCTATTGCCGCAAAGCAGCCACCAGAGAAGCAGCTGCTCTGCTTCCTCCAGGGTTCTACTGGAAGTAGCGGAAGAGACCACAACGGGCAGAAACTAAGCTCCACAGAGATCATTCGTTATCATTGGCCATCCTCATAATTTCTGTTTCTGCTCTGTTGCCACCTTCCTCCCTAAATCTGTCTTCACCTGTTGAAACCACGACCTCTTATCTCAATAACCATAAATTATTCCTGACTATTCCTCACCACTTCTCTACAAAGTATGCACAAAGTAGATTAATCTGTGCAGGCTGATTTTGCACAAAAACATATGAAGAACACTAATAATATCCACTGGCTGTGCTGTGAAAATACTAATCACCCCCAAGAGGATAACAACACTGTAAATCAACATGGTTGTTTCTGCAATAATCATTAGACCATGGCTGAAGGGAATGGTTGCAGACTCTGGCTCCATTGTTATTTTTTGTGAAACTGAAATTAATTTAGAGTTACCTTGCTGGAATTATATATGAAATACAGAATCAACCTAAAAAAATGGTTTGTCCTTTCTATAGAACTACTGCGCATCCACATTGAAGTTGAACTTGCAACCAGCAATGTACTGAGACAGATTCCGTCTCCACATATTGACATGGAAAGTTCCATGAAGAAGCTTTAAAGAGCTAGCTGGGGTGCTGAGGTAATTAACTATTGCAATGGTTAGTGTGTGACTCAAAAATCATGACTGAATGGAAAGCAAATTAAAAAAAAACAAACCAAAGTCATTGAAAGCAAACTCCCATAAACATTTTTTTCAAAAAAGTATCTTGCTTTTTTGAAAGGAGAGAATTTCACTGAACTTCATATATTCAGAAATATAGAGAGTCACAGGAACATATAGACAGACTAGAAAACAAAATTATGTTAATCTCCATTAGCACTCAGAACCTACTCAAAACTATGTTTTTATGACCACTATTAATAATTGTATTCCTAAAAGTCTGTTTTCACAGATTTTTTACTTCCTTCTAAAGTTTATAAGACAAAGCAGAACTTTTTTGACAGATTACTTTCTATTAAACTTGTTTTTAAAAGTATATTTATAAAAATATAATCTCACGCAAGTAATGTATTCATAAGTACACATGTTTACTTTCTAAAAAATCTTTTTATCCACATCTAAATGAAAAAAAATTATCCAAAATGACTAAAAGCCATCATAATATTTTTTCCTGTTTGAGGACTCTTTTTGATTTAGGATTCTTTATTAGATTAATCTGAAGCAGAAAATAACCATTCTGTTATTGATTCATCTTCATTTCAACACAGTTTCTTAAACTTTGTTTAATTACTTGTATTTGTTATGATCTATGTACCATCTATATAGCTCTCATAGAAATGCTAACACATCACAGAGGGCTGCTCTGTTGATGGCAGGTTGCCTCCAATTTCCACCAGCTATACCATACTCAAATAGATAAGAGAGTATTAAATACATCAGCAACACTATTTATTGTAATTGCTGGGGGGATGTTATTCCATCATTACTGAGGCACACCACAGTGCAGAAGATAACCTTAGGATGACGCATAGGCCAGGAAATTGGCTTCAACATGGGCTGCAACTGAAACTAAGCCTCGCAAAAACTAAACTGCAAACAAGAATAGCAAGTAACAAGTGCCTCCTGAGAAACTTTTTCATAAACTTGAACTAAGTCCACATGCTAGTTGCATTTTTGATTGGTTTCATCCTAGTGACTGTGACAAGGAAATATTATTCAAAATAGAGTAAAAGTATTCAAGATGGACACAGTTTTTTAAACTTTTTTCACAAAAAAGAAAAAAGCCCCGAATTATGTGTTTTAAGTTTCCAAAATTATTTCTTGTTTTGTTTAATTTTTAAACTCTATTGAGTTATATTAAGTTCAACAAGACCAAGTGCTGTGGCCTGCACTTTGGTCACAACACCCCCTGCAGCACCACAGGTTGGGGACAGAGTGGCTGGAGAGCAGCCAGGCAGAAAGGGACCTGAGGGGACTGACTGACAGAAAGACGAATGTGAGTCAATAGTGTGCCCAGGTGGCCAAGAAGGCCAATGGCATCCTGGCCCATATCAGGAATAGTGTGGCCAGCAGGACCAGGGAAGTGATTCTTCCACTGTACTCGGCACTGGTTAGGCTGCACCTCGAGTGCTGTGTCCAGTTCTGTGTCCCCAATGTAAGAAAGATGTTGAGGTGCTGGAGCGTGTCCAAAGAAGGGCAACAAGGACGGTGAAAGGACTGGAGTACATGTCTCATGAGCAGTGGCTGAGGGAGCTGGGGTTGTTTAGCCTGGAGAAGAAGAGGCTCAGGGGAGACCTTATTGCTCTCTACAACTGCCTGAAAGGAGGCTGTAGCCAGGTGGGGGGTGGTCTCTTCTGCCAGGCAACCAGCAGTAGGACAAGGGGGCACAGTCTTAAGCTGCACCAAGGGAGGTTTAGGTTAGACATTAGGAAGAAATTCTTTACGGAGAGAGTGATTGGCCATTGCAATGGGCTGCCCAGGGAGTCACCATCCCTGGAGGTATTTAAGAAGAGACTGGATGTGGCACTAAGTGCCACAGTCTAGTTGACAAGGTGGTGCTAAGTCAAAGGTTGGACTTGACCTCAGAGGTTTTTTCTGGCCTAATTGATCCTGTGATTCTGTGATCCTGAGCTCCCCAAATTAAAGAATCCATTATTTACACAGGCTCATTTCAAGTGTCTTATACAAATTCCTTTATGGAAAATTAAGTTATGACATGTACACACATATTTATACACAAATACATAATAAATATCTAATCATCAAATTTTGATCTTGATCAAAACAATGCAAACCCTGTCTAACTCAGAAACAGAAACAAATATTGGGTTAAACAATATGAAAAATTAAAAAAAAAATAAAAATCAGGCAGCTATATTAGAAGGACCATCTTTTTTGTAGGGTAAAAAGAGACTTAATGGCCACAAAAGTAATATCTATCATTTTCTTGTTGAGATAACAGGATACAATACCTATATTAAAAGGGTCCACATCGCAAAAAACAAATGTAAATAAGTTGAGTGTACTTAATCTAGTGAACCAAGAGCTTGGGTCACTATCAGAAGAGGAAAACATCCCATCCCTTAATGTAATGTCCTTCTTCCACTCAAGTGGAAATTAAAGAAAAAGAAATTTAAAAAAAACTCACAGAATTTTGACATACACTTCCTCTCATAATTGTGCTTAAGTCCTTTCCTAAATCAGGGTTTTGGTAAGCAATTTAAGCACAAGAATGTGGTTCATCATCCCAAAGATGTCCTCTTTCCCTTGAGATCTGAAATATATACAGAAATCCATTCTTAATCTCCCTACAGACAGAAGACTGGGAATATGATCATGCAGAACAAAAAGAAAACCAGGTTTGTGAGAGGAGTCAGTGCTGATAATAAGGCCACTTATCAAAGGCACCAAATCACTGAACAGAATTTAAAAGCATCAGCTGGGACACAGAGTACAGGCAAGGGATCTGTGCTCTGATAAAATAATCTGAGCCCCACTTTGTTTTCTAAAAATGCAGAATTTCTCTACGCTTTTCAAAGAAATCAATACCAGATGAGTGTTCCCACCCCTCCCCTTCCTCCCAAATTTCTCATTAATAGCACTGTCTGGTAGAGAAATACTGCTATATTCCAGAACCACGTGTTCATCTGGATATTTTTTTTGCAGCAATTTTTGGAAACACTTAGAAGGGTAATTGTTCTTTATTGCTGGTTCTTGTTACTCCTTTCAGGATTGAAAAATTATTAATAAATAGAATATCTTTGTAATTGTTTTTCTACTCTATAATTAAGCTAAATGGGTAATCTACAGAAAAGTAGAAGGTGCAGAGTGTTGCTTTGATTTCCAAAAGCATGTCTTAGTGACCACACATAAACATACACATGAAAATCAAGAGGAATGATCCTGTAGTAATAAACATTTGGAATATTTGGGGTTCTGTGTGTCATTAAAGTGAAAGGTATGTCATGATCATAGTTTTCAGCAGTAATATACATTAAATGAGATATGACATGATTTGGTGGTAATGGCAATTGATTACATAAAAGCATAATACATACCTTCTTAATGACATGAATGATGCAAAATATTTAAACTTTTTTTTTCTCTACTAAAATCAATTTTCTCCATGTCATTTAACAGAGCTGAAAGACTCTAAGACATAATCATATGTGATATTTTGGAAAACTTAACTCACAACTTTGTGCTATAGTTTCAGGTATGTTTTCTGGGACTTTTCTTTGACTGTAGCCTTACCAATTGTTCCTAGTTAAAATTTATAAAAAAAAAAAACCTAAGGCATTACATTGGTCAACAATAGGAATGGCTTTATAAATATGTGACAGTACATGTATATTTAATCAGAGTAGACATTAGGCAACAAATAGCAGTACACACTAAAAATAGGCATATGGTCATAGTAATTCAAATACTTCATTATCACTGCATTTTTTCTACCTATTATGTTTTTTCCTTAATTTCACAGTACCTATTCTAGACATCTAGCTTTTTTTCCCCTGCCAATGTTGTTTATAATAAATTCTCACACATACTTTTGCCTCTGCCTCTAGTGTTAAATTATGTATTTTTCAATAAAAAAATGCAAACATGAAGATAGATTATTGAAACTTTTCAGGGAGAACATGTGACAGCCTACAGAATTTCAGAAGTGAATAGAATATATCATCACTGGAAGACATAGCAGGCAAAAGAATGGTTTTCATTAAGAAATTCTACTTATAAAGTATACTTCAGAAATCTAAATAGTTAGTGACAAAGAAGTATCCAGGATTCAATTTCACAAAACAAAATAAAAATTATCTTCTCTGATAAATCAATAATAGTAGGAAAGAAATTAAGTTGCATTTTTAACCAATAGCTGAGTAGAATTATTTTTTAAATGCTACTTTTGCATTTTGATATGTGTATAATCTGGTAATAACACACCCCAAAACGTTTGCATAGAATATTGCACAAAGTACTGCTAGTGAACAGCATGATTTTCAAAAGCATGACATATATATGTATATATAATTTTTTTCTTAAGTTGATTTACTTGTAGTGTAGTTACATTCTCACTTATCATCACAATTGATTGAAAGAAAATTATAATTCTAGTCTGCATTTACAGCTAAAAATGTCTGTGAATACTCTTTTGTTTCTGTATATTGAACTTCTGTTTTGTCTCCTTACTACTTCAGCATGTAGCTGCTACAAAGTTGAGAATAATTTTTACAAATTTTTGTTGCATATGTTTATCAATGTTTCAGAAGGTTATCTTGCAAGTTATGCTTGCTCATTCATGTCATGAACATGCATTATTTATGAAATGTCTGTATAATATTACATTATTTGTACTCTGATATTTATGGCACATCCTGATCTGAAAGTCTGTAAGAAATTTTTCAAGAAACAGCACAAACAGTAACACATAACATGAAAGACTACTATTAAAAATGGAAGACAAACAAGGCTTATAAATGGTATTTTCTCTTATTGTCTTGCAAATAAAAATCTGGTTTTAAGGTTCATTAATCAGCAATTTTTTTCCTGGCTGCACATAGGCATAGGAGTTTTTAAAATATTTCTGTCTGAACAGTAAGTTATTGCCAAGCTGCAGTGTCCTGTGGCCACTTATGCCTCCTCAAAGGGTTTAAAGGTTAAGATTTAAGTAAATGTAAACTCCTGAAATTTATCCCCATGAAAATAATTATTTATTTTACAATTCAGAAGATATTTTTCTTGATAAGATTATGTAAAAGCTTGGGCTTATGCATTTTAATGGCTTTTTTTTTGTGAAATCTTAAAGAACATATGTATTGAGTCTCTGTGGCCAGCTTCTGTAGTGGTGGGGCTACAGGAGTGGCTTCTTTGAGAAGCTGCCAGAAGCTTCCCCCGTGTCCAGCTTCCCCAATGCCAGCCAGCTCCAGGATGACCCACCACTGGCCAAGGATAAGCCAATCAGAAGTGATTGTAATGCCTCTGTGATAACATATTTTAGAAGGAAGGAAAAAAAGATTTAGTGGGGCGCATGAAGGTGGGAGCCAGAGAAGAGCAGACTGAGGACACATGAACAACTCTGCAAACACCAAGGTCAGTGCAGACGCAGGGACAGGAGGTGGTTCATGTTCCAGAGCAGAGGTTCCCCTGCAGCCTGTGGTGCAGACCATGGTGGAGCAGCTGTGCCCCTGCAGCCCATGGAGGAGCACTGGGGTGCAGAGATCCACCTGCAGCCTGTGGAGGAGCCCACACCAGAGCAGGTGGATGCCTGAAGGAGACTGTGACACCGTGGGAGGCCCATGTTAGAGCAGGATCCTTGCAGGGACGTGCTGATCTGTGGGGAGAGGAGACCACACTGGAGTAGGTTTTCCTGACAGGACTTTTGGCTCTGTGGGGTATCCACGCTGGAGAAACCTGTGCCTGAAGGACTGCATCCTGTGGAAAAGTGACCCACGTGGCAGCAGTGTGTGAACAACTGGTGCCTGTGGGATGGATTCATGCTAAAGAAGTTTGGGAATGACTGTCTCCTGTGGGATGGACTTGCACTGGAGAAGTTTGTGAAGGACTGTCTCCCAAGGGAGGGGTCCCACAGGATGCAGGGGAAGGACTCCTCTGAGCAGTGGCAGAAACAACAACTGATCATAACCCCCATTATCTGTCTCCCTGTTCCGCTGGGGGAAGGAGATAAAATTTGGAAGTAAGGGGGTGGGGGGAAGGTGTCTTTAAGGTTTATTTTACTTCTCATTCTCAAGCTTTAATTCTGTTAGCAATAAATGTAATTAATATCTCCACTTGGAGCCTGTTTTGCCTGTGATGGTTATCAGTAAGAGATCTCTCATGATCTCAGCCTATGAACCTTTTGTTCTATTTTGTCTCCCCTGTCCAGTTGCAGAGGGGAGTTAGAGAACATCTTTAGTGGGTACCTGGCATGCAGCCAGGGTCAAACGACTACAACATATTAAGAAAAAATTGCCACCATTCACATGATTTATATATAGTTAAAAAGTGGGACTGGACAAACTCCTACAGGACAAAGGAAGGGAAGAGACTACGTCCAAACCCGTGACAAGTTGGGAGTCAGTGGGGTGGAGTACAATTCTTTATCAGCCAGTAGCCAATTAAGTTCTTTCTAAGTAAGAGTAGCAACTGAACAACAGCTGGACTGACAGCCAGCTGTGCAGCTGGAAAGCATGAAGGCCACAGAGAAAGGCATCTCTGCAATCATGATCTTCAGTGCCCATGTACACCCAGCCTCTATGGAAAAGCAAAAAGGCATTATACATCTGTAAAAATATATTGAACAGTTTGAAATAGATGTAAAAACCAAACCTCCTGCTTGCATAAGTTAAGGAAAGAAAGAAAAAAGAAATTCCGGGGACGGACATTCTAATAGGTCCATCATAGTGGGATTTTTCTACATTGTGTTTCTGAAAGAGTAGCATGTGTCATCACTCTGACTCCTACAAAGTGGGTTTGGAGCATTCACACAAAGAAAGTCTGTAAAGATTGTAGCTGGCTATACAGGTCAGAAAGAAAGAAAACGTAAGTCCTGCAAGTTAATGATTTCATTGAAGTAACTAAAAAAAAAAAAAAAAAAAAAAAAAAAAAGAAGAATTCCTTAGGGTGATAGGATAGTTTGTTTCTTATTGCAATGTTTGAAACAAATTATGTTGCATTCAGAGGTAATGGATAAACCCAATTGAGACAAATGTGCAAGCAGACAATAAAAGAGTACTTAAGGCACCAAATTGTAAGAAATAACAATAATATCACATATAACTTTGGAAAAGAACATGGAAATAAACTCTTTTCTAGGGCCTCATTCTGTTTCAATTAGTTCGGCCATGATAACCAGAGAACCATAAAGGTTCTCAAAATACAACTGACAACATAACTGAGAAACCTAAACTTTATGTTTAGTTAGAGTTGCATAAACAATATTATAGCTTCATTGTTGCCCTTTGGATGACATACCACAACAGCTGGAACTTAGCACAACCTATTGATCTGCTAAATAGGGATGGGACATTGATGGCATTGGCCACTCACTCGAAGAGAAGATTGGAAAGTTTAGGTTTAACCAAGGTAAAAATGATTTGGTTTTGGTTTTGGTTTTGTTTTAATTTTGACAATTTAATTAAAATCTTTATTCAAAAAAAATTCATTCAGAGCAGTAATCAAAGTGTAAAACAAATTATCTCACTTCTGCTCTATTTAAATAATAATAGCGCTAATGAATTTGGGAAAGAAATAATTTCTTAGTAATAAGGAATAATAACTGATATTTGGAGGTCATTGTAAATCTTCAAAATGTTTTAAAAGCATGATATACTTTTCAGAGCTCCCTTGTAAATTAGGTGTACATGATACCTCATCTCAAGAATGGAATAAAATTGAATTAGGGATTTTTGTTAAGTACTCAGCCTTGTAACAAAAATTACCCCAAGAGCAAGAATGAAGATATAGTTGCAATGATCAAATATGCTAGCCTTCCACTTAAATCTAGAAGTACCAGATATATGAATTTCCCTTCAGATTTGTGTTTATACCACACTGAGGCTTCCTAGATATGAAGGAAGCCTGCATTTTTGTGCAATATACATCATATGGACTTCTGAAGGAGCAGATGGATAGCATGACCATGAGACATCCAGAAACTGTGGACAAAGTCTTTACTGATGGACAGACCATCAATGCAACATGTGGATTACCACCTTCAGAAAACATGATGAATACTGTGCATATTACTCTGGTCTCACTGGACTTGGCATGTTGCTACAGGGCACCACGTGCAGTCTTGCTGATGCTTCCTGCCATTTAAGGCCATATAAGCACCTACTGTACAAGGTCTGCATGCCCACTCTATCTCTCACAGATTGTGTGGAATTGGCAGGTCACTTTGCTTGATGTGATGCATCCAGGGCATGTGAAACACACCATAGATAACATATAGTGCTCACACATACAAATTAAAGGACATATAGGTGACATATTTCTAGAATGATAGGATGGTTAGGATTGGAAGGACCTTAAAGTTCCAACCCTGCTGTTATGGGCTATTCAGACCACACCTCATTCTTTAATGTAAAGTCATTAGCAAGAGACATGATGCGAGTTAGTTTGAATGAAAGTAATAATAATGTTAAAAAGCACAGATCAGATACTTCCTATGAACATACTGCCTGTGTATTTTCACAATATCAAATGATACAACTACACAGCTGCAAGCAGTATCAAGAGAGATGAGGATAACATTCCTGAGGATAACATTCCCATGGAAAATAGTCTAGCTGTGAAAGATGTGATTGGTGGAGTGACATTTTGAGCCCCCTTACTTTTTTGAAGGCTGGGCTTGCAAGTTCCTGAGGAACAGTGGTGAGTGCATACAGTGACAAGCGGACAGCATTTCCAGCCTGACAGAGCCTACTCTCAAAAGCTTATGCTTTAGTGTGTGCTCAGAGCTCCTTCTGTTTTCCTGGGAAAAGAGGTTTCTTTCCTGATTATTACTATGTGAAGCTTTGTTACAGGACTACTCTCTTCCACTGTAATCTCCCAAAGGCCTGCAGGATTACAAATTAATATAAGGTAAAGGGTAAACAACAACCCAATTGCTCCTGTCCTGCTTGTTTCCTTGTAACCTACAGTGGGCAGCTTCCTATGTTCCTATGTTCATCTGTGTCTAGATCTATTGTATTTACCTCTGCATTGAAAGCCAAGGGTAATACAGGGAGTCTAATTTGCAATTTAACTTCATGAAGAACAGAATCAAGTTAAAGCCTAGAGTAAAATCAGAGCAACCCTGTGAAATACTGTCCCCTGTTTTAATTCAGCCAACAGCTTTCAATACACTGCTCTGCAGATGTAACCTTCTGGTGATGATAAATATAACCAGTAGACTTAAGTTCAAATATCGATACTAACTTGGTTTGTCTGAAAGTGATTTTATTCTTTGAACTGTTTTCGAATTCTATCACTATAGCAATTAGAACTTGCTCTAACATTTTATATATATACACGGATAGATTTATTTATTTATTATTTTTAAATAGATCAATATTCTCCAATGATTTAACTTCATAACTGTGGTCTATATTCTGGTTTAGTCACAGAGAGAAAAGACCGCTAACACTCCTTTTGGTCTTGTTAAATTTCAGGCATTTATTCCTTACTTCCCTGCTCTAATCAATGAAGAGAAGGACACTTTTCAGATGGCGAAAACACCATCTGGACCTGCCTGTCCCTTTCCCATGTCTGGCAATCCATTTATAAATTGTGTTCCTAATAAAGACACTGAAACATTTGGTCCTCCAGAAGATTCAAATTTTAATTTAAAACTGACTTCATTCCTTAGACTTATCTGAAAATTACATTCACAAGAATGAAGTCACTTATGAAAAATAATGCACTGCAAGTTATTAAATGCATGCTGACTCATCAGACATGGGTGACTACATATAAAATAATTTTGTATTTGTGTTTTGAGATTTGTCAGTATTATCCCATTACCTCACTTCTACACATGGAAGTATGAATACAGGCCAAAGTATTTAATTGGTATTAATAAAGCTCTAGAACTCTACAACCATTGATTCTGAAGGAAAATTTGGAAGCCACATCCTTATAATATTTTAAAGTATTTCCATTCTGATGATTTTTATAAGTGCATGAATAGCCACATATCTCTTCCTAACAGTGGTTAAAACTATTTTGAAATACTTAATGGGATACAAGGTCATAAATCAGTTTCAGTTTATGTGGAATCTAGTTTGATATAATTTTTAACATTGCATAGAACAACAGAGACTTTAATAAGTACATGATGTTCTGACACTTCATGCTAGATAATGTGGTTATTTTAGGAAGAAATTGTTCTCATGGGAAAAATCACCAAGGACTGCAAGATAGATTAGAAATATTTTTCAAGGGATAATTCCTTGGTCATTAGATTAGTAGTAATTTTAGTATTTAAAAATCCCAAACAAGCAGGAACCAGACCATGATTCTCATAACTAAACCAGTTAAATTCATACTCCTCAAGTACATTTTTAGGCAAAAAGAAAACAATATTCAGCAATACTAAAGAGATTATATCATTGAATATATACTCAAATCATGGTTTAATTATCAAAAAATACATTATGTGCATATTAAGACTGCTACCTATGTCATATATACCCAAAAAAGTGTTCTTTATGCCCAGATTAAATTTATGGATACAAATTTTGCTTTTTTCTCAAGTGTCACAACTATCCCCAGCTGCTTCATTTTGTGTGCTAAAATATGATTTAGCTGAAACTGTGTAAAAATGAATGTTGTTAGAAAACTCATTTAAGTGTCACTTATTTCAAAATTGTTTCAAGCAAATAAATTATTCCACTTAACTTAGGCAGTAATTTCTATTGATGAAATTAGCTCAAGTTCCATCTGCATGGAAAAAAATGCAAGGCAAAAAAAGTGGCTTTGCTTTTGACCACTCAATTTCATTTTCTGCATCAGTTCTTTTAAGAGGTGTGATTATGATGGTGTTATACAAGATCCTTCCATAAAAGCAGAAAAAGGCAACTCTTAAACTAATTGGTTTCACTATTTCCAGATGTGAGAGATTTAAGAGATTCTTGTCAAATCTTATGCAGTAATGAAGGGTATCTCTATGGTCTGTTTTAGACCTCTAATTAAAGTGCATCCAAGAAACACTAAAGATTAGGAATGCAAGATTCCCCCTGCAGTCAAAAGAAAGAAAAGCATTTTCCCCCACTCCATTCTGTAAATAACTCAAACTAGTTACGGAAAAAAAAATAGTACCACGTTCACCATACATTTCAGAGCTTCTTTCATTAGGAAGGTGATTCAAGTGAATCACTCCATGCCCACTCCCAAACATCTAACTGACACAAAGTCCATCCTGAGTCCTACTCACACTTGTGAGAAGGGCATTGACTGAGAAAATTTTTAAATAAAAGAGAGGAAAGCAATGCTAAGAAAACACTCTTGTCTAAAATAGCTAGAAGGACAGTAGCTTATATGACTATCTACTCAGCATTTCAACTGATGTATTTCCTCCCTCACAGCAATAGATTCAGAATTAATGTATCAAGCATTTATTTTAGGATATTGAAGACAAAAATGTCTGAAATTGGAAAGCATTGATTCAGAATCAGCTAGGTGTTTATTTAAAAGTTTTATAAAGGATGGTACTTCAATTTCTATGGATTGCCCATACTTGCTGAACCCCTCAAGAAAAGTTTGATGTATTGTTGTTTTTTGTAATAAAGCAATCACAACTTAAGTGATTGTGTTTTCATCCACCTCTGATTCCCATCCCCATCTTCTCCCTTCTTAAGACTAAATCCTCTGCCTTTTTTCAGCAATATTTAACAGGGAAGAAGAGGTCTGAAGAGTGCTGAGATACAATAAGCTTCATAAAGCAGCCAGGAGAGCAATTACTTATGCCCCATTTTCACAAAATTTCAGTGTCAGCTTGACTGTACTGAATTAGAGAAAATTCATATAGCAGCTCAACTGCAAGAGGAAACAAGGGTTCTTTGACATACTGAATCATTTGTTCCCCCTTTCATACATTTGCAAGAGCTGAAGAGATTTTTTTTATTTGATAGCTAAACAAAGTTTCAAAGTTAGAATTTTAGCACTTTGTGAAATTAAGGAACAAAAAGTATTAATTAAAAACAAAGAGAAAAGCATTGTCAAACGAAAGTTTCTAGATGCCCCTTTGAAACAGTACCATGATCACTGCTTATTAAAGGTGACCCATCCAGGGCTAGTGTCTGAAGGTTTCCAATTCTCATCACTGAGTTTAATTTCCAGTTACAGAGAAGAACTTGGGCTAGCACTGTAGTTCTCATGAGAAACTATGGAATCTATGTATTACAAGTTTACATTACATTAAACATTAAACAAAAACTCCCAGTAATTTTAGAGTTAGTCTGGTAAATGAGTAAGTAACTGAATGTCCCCACACTTTGAGGTCAGCTCTCTCATACTTGACAAAAGGAATTTTTCAAGTTATCTGAGCTGGATCAAGAACTCTCTTGGTAGAAAGCCAGGTTGGGCCACTGGTGTCCAATATGGATGGAAGGAACTATAAAGATACTATGTTGAAGAAACAAACAAGTACTTTTGGTTAAAGTGCTCAGGTGTTTTGGTCTTGATGATTTAGAAAGCAGGAAAACACACCATGCTACCTTAGAATATTTTATTATATTTAGTTCTATTTTAGTTCTCAATAAGTTGAAACAAATTCAGCTGTGCCTCAGCGAATGCAGTTAATACCAGTAAAAACTACTGTGCTCCTGATGCTTCCCAAAGTATGCCAGAGCACAATATTGCAATCCGGAAGTTATGAAATAAAAACTTGTCAGTGATAAAATACATAAATTTATTATTGCCACATTTTTATTGACATTAAGCCTTTTAGTTTTAAACTTTTTTTTCTATTTAAACATTCATGCAATTTGCTTTCTACTTTTCATCTGAAAGCTGTGTTATTAGAAGAATTTTTTGGAAAGTAGAAAGTATGTTTTTATAGGAACATTTTTTCCTCCTGGACATTTAAAACCACATTTATACAAGAAGTTTTGTCTTGCTGACTGAGCATTAATGTTCTCAAAGATATGCACTGCAAGTAAAGATGGAATCTATCTTTATAGACATGCTGTTTCATCATAGCATAGGTTGTTACAAGTCCTGTGTCGTGAAAAATCCTCTTCATTTCTTTAAAGTCTGTGATTGAGAACATCACAAGATTAGAAAAAGATAGAGACTTTCTGTTTCTAATGCAAGACAAGTTTCTGTGAACTAGAGTATCTAGTTACATGCTATATTCCTTCATGTTTATTATCAGTATAGTTTAAGCCAGGTTTAACATTTTCAGCTAGTCTGGTCATGTCGGGATAGCATTTTATGAGAGCAATAATGGAAACAGAGTAAGGATGGAAACATGTTTCTCATGTAATATAATCCATTCATAAAGTAACTATACTAGAAGGATTAAGGGTGTGAAACATATCCCTTTCATGGCAAGAATGGGACAGATATAGTGAAAGGGTGGTTTCAGTTGTGAGAGTCTCATTAACTGTAACTCTCATAGTAATTTGCACTTGTGAAAATAAGATACATTCCTCATTTTTGTAACTTCTCTATTTTTCTTCTGCTATAACTATCAAGTTCTCTAGCATTATATTTTAGCAACAAAACTACATAGATACTACTAAAGATCCTGAAATTATTTTGATCATCATGATGATTCTTGAGTTACAAAAGTGCTTCTGGAAATTAATCCAAAATTTCAGAAAATTAAAAACTTAAGATGAATGTTTTGTTTCAGAAATATCTTTTGTTTTATGGGGTCAAGCCATGTGCTTGATTTTAAGTGCAAGTATAAACTCACTTGGGAAGCACTGAGAAGTTAACAACAGTAACAAACATATCCCTTAGTGTGGAGGAGCAGTACTAGCAGAAAGAAATAAAATTTATGTAGATAATTTGATTTATTTCTGGGAACTATTTTACCTTGTTGATAATACAGAGAACAGCTTTTCACTTTTCACACAGGCCTGTGACTGTCACACAACTTTGTACTTCAGACCCTTTTCTGTCAGGTGCCCACATTTATGTAGATGCCAGCTTTAGTTCTTGAAGAACAAATCAAGTATCGGTCTGGAAAACAGGCTTGCAGAACAAGATCTTGGTGCTTCCCTGCAGCAGAACATCAAGCCATGCAGCTGGACTGAGCCCGGCTGGGGAACATTTCCAATCTTGCATCCTCAGTTCAGAGATTCCATATCATGGAATATCAAGATAGCGTTGTTTTAAGTACTAGAGAAAATAATGGTCTGTCAAGGAGCAAAGATTCATTTGTTTGGTTTTTTTTTTTCACAACCAAGCTATCAGAACACTCCCTGCAGCATTTTAC
>WEIV01005714.1:32814-50572 GCA_013390005.1 Calyptomena viridis | reverse complement strand
TCAGGAAGCACCTTCTTTCAAAAGCAAACTATTCTGTTATTTTATTTAGTTTATTGTGCCATTCACAAACTCTCCCTGGAAGCCATGAATTTGCCATGACAAATGAACGCCAAAATATTCAGGTGCTGTGCAAACTGCTACAATATGCTAAGCATTAAAACTGATGAAATAAATTTTGACTGTGCTATGCACAGCAACATGTCAAAATTTAATAGCTAAAAAACCAGCAATGATCAAATTAAGAAACATCATCACAAAGATTCTCTCATTAACTTCACTTTAGAAAAATATTTCATTAGAATAAATACTATGTACATCTTAATTAAGCGTAAATAATCAATTTTATGTACTTCCGAGCAACAACAAGGTTAGAAGCCAATACCTTCACGCTATAAATGTAAAAAACTTCCTCTCATTCTTGCTCATCATCGAAAGTCATCCCAGCATAAAATGGAACATGTAAAGGTGGTAGAAAATGCCTCATAACCTTTAATTGAACACCTGGAAGCATTATTTTCAATGACAGTTCATATAAACTGACATATCAACCACATCAGTCTGTGGAAAAAAACTACTGTAATTCCCCCAATTAATTCTGACCTCAGCTTTTCTTGTAACTATTTCACCCAACTCCCAAAACTTGGCTTATTATGATCTATCCATCACAGTGTGAGTTACACAGTACTTCTATTGTTGAGCTTTCTGGCCTTTTTCTTCTTTTAAGTGAGAGGACCTTGTCTACAAGGAATTCATAAAAGGGAAATGTGTTTTAAAAAGCAGAAAGAGTAAAATGCAAACTAATGACTTAGTTCCAGATTATTTATATATTTATTTATGGGATTCAAATTTCCCTGAACTTTGTTTCCTGCTTCTCTGGAAGAGACATTCCTTGTGCTAGTCACTTGTGAGACTGCCAGTTGAACTACTTGCCTGTACTTTGCATCTTACTGATTCAGGTAGTGGCTGTTTTTCTTTCCACCTTTTTCTTTACAATCTAAGTGATCATACCTATTTATATAACGCTCTTGCTTCAGTAATTTGATATATTTCAAGTGAGGTGGATACAACATCAGGTTATGATTATTTATGGTTTAAAAGCATACCTACCAAAAAAACAGCAAAAATTAGCAATGTTACACTTATTCACCAAAAAAGACACAAACACAAGGCCTGCAGCTCCCCTGAAAGTTCAAGCAATCATTCCCAGGAGACTCACATCAGCAGAAAAATGAACACATTAATTATTTAGCCTAAATGAAGCATGATTTCTTCTGTAATTAAAGCAGGTTATCACCTGCATGTATGTTTCTGTATTTATAAAAATACCTGAAACACAAGATGTTGAAATGTTCAGATAGATAATTCCTTTCTGAAGATACTATTGGTGTCAGAAGGAAGCACATTTCTATTACATAATTGTTTTGTTTAGTTAGGACAAAAGTGGGGAGAAAACTGCAATTCAGATAGCTCCAACTGAATGCAGGCAGCAAAGTCTCTGCTCATTTCTCTGAGAGTTACGGCTCACACTATCTGATTTTATGATTAGCACTGAGTTGCAATTGGAACCAAAACCCTGTGTCTCCATCTGGATTCTGCTCACAGCAGTGTGCAAACAGCTCAACACCTGCTTGTTTTATTTGTACAACAATTATGACTGATGAATTTAAATGTCTGCAGTAATTTCCACCTGTCCATCCTGACTCTTGTTGATCACTGCCTCTGCTGCAGGGATCGATCAGCAGCTTGGGGAAGCAGCAGTTTGTTGCTGTAATTCACAAAAGCTGTTTGGTCAGATTCGATCCACACTGACGGTAGAAGTGGAACGTTCAGGGAGAAGGACAGGACAAATAACAAACATAAGAACCACGACAGACTTTCAGACCTATTATAAGCAAGTTTATGAAAAATAAAATCATGTGCTATCCACTCATCCACACATAAAAATCCTAATATAAGTTAAAACAAAACAATCAAAAACCCCTTNTGTATGTTTCTGTATTTATAAAAATACCTGAAACACAAGATGTTGAAATGTTCAGATAGATAATTCCTTTCTGAAGATACTGTTGGTGTCAGAAGGAAGCACATGTCTATTACATAATTGTTTTGTTTAGTTAGGACAAAAGNCCAACAAACCAAACACCAAGTTGTCACAGTCAATTTTTACTGCTTTTCCATTGCATCAGCTACCTAACTTACTTTTACTTGCTTAGTCATATCAACCAGCTGGAAGTTACAATAAAATGAAATTAGGCTTTAATTTATTGTTTTTAGTGGCTAAACATGAACCAAGAAGATAACGAAAATGTTTACCTATGAAACCCAAGACTGCCAGATGGCATTTCACCAAGTGCTAGGTAGGAACACAGGCAATTTGTTCTCTGAGAAGAGAGAAAAGAGTGCTTTTAATCCTCTTACAACTATACTCATTCAGGGCGACATTTCCCTGGTCATATTCTGCAGCAAAGTGAAGCTTCCCACAGTGCTACTGCATTCAGTTCATTCCAAAGCACTACCTTCTGCTCACTCAGCAATCCCATCAGTCAATCCATCATTGCTTCTTCACAGCTGCTCTCTCCTTTTCTCTTTCTTGTCCAAAGATCTCCTGTACACTTTGCAACCTAAGACTATCTCTTACCTCTGAAAATCAATCACCATTCCTGTTCATGCTCTAAGTAAACTTTAAAAAAAATCAATTTTGTGTTTAAGGTTGCTTGCAATCTATTTTTTTAAGGTTTTTAATACATCTTAAAGGAGAACTGATTGCTTTTTCAAAACTCACACATCGTTTATGGCTACTATCTGCAGGTATAAAAATGAGTTAAAAAATAATTCTCTTTAATTGTTCATGAATTTGAAGAAAAAAAATCACTGATTCAGAAAGAAAAAAAGGCAAGCTCTTACAGAGAATTGAAAATAGTTGGGTGCAAGCCTGCACCCTACCAGAAGAAAATCTGGGAGCATGCTTTAAACCTCACAACCTTTAGCATACCTGTAAATGTGTAAATCATAAAACCTCCATTTGTGGTCTCATACTGCACTGCAGTGAGTTCATATAACTAGTGTGGGATTCTAAGCCTATCATCCCTTTCCTTAAGGAACAACTCAATGTAGTATAATGGAATAACCATCACCTGCCTAATTCCAGACAAGAATTCGTTGGCAACAGATCCATAGAGCACACCTTGCTCTAAACACTCTCAGACACATACTCTCGATGAATTCTAAACATCCTATGTAAGTGTATTTAAAAAAAAAAAGTTTAGGTAAATATTTCTGTAAAAATACAAAAAGGTAATAAAGACCTTCAGGATGTCTAAACCATCCCGTTTTCTGTGTTCAGTGTAGAAGCAGTTCTTGAGCATGACTAAAAAGATAATTTAGTCACCCTTATTGTAGCACAGATCAGCTTCAAATAGGGTCATTAAAGCCACAATATGTTTTAAAAATCCCAAACACTAATTTAGAGTAAGACTTTGAACAGCCCCCAAAATGCAGTGTCTAACCACATTATTCTCTCACCTTTTTCCTCCCATGCTGTCACCCAATTACTACAGCAGTGAAGTAGACACAACTTGTAGCTATATATTTTCCTTTGAAAATCAGTGATCCTGTTAACTTTCCTTAATCTCGCCAAATATGTATCTCAATGCCTTTCATTAATATTTATTAATTACTCTTTTCTACATTGAATTTTTAAACATGTATGCCCCTAAGATCTGACAGGTTTTATGAGGTGCATGCTTCTTCCCATTGTTCTGGAATTAGAACAGAGAAAATGTAAGGTACAAACTCCTGGCCTCAAGAACTTTCAACTCAATAAAGAAACAATCTAGTTTAATAAATGCAACCAATGTCTTATCAGCTCATAAATGCAATCCATATATTCAAAAGAAATAGATTAAAATATTGTGTATTTTCATTTGGATTATTAAAAAAACCAAACAGCTAGTCACTGATACACTGTGATTATTCTTATTTATTGAAGCTTTTTTACCCACCAAAGAACTTTTTTGATCTTCCACAATAAAGGTTGTTTTTTCTGCAAAAATATTTTCTTCTAAAACAATATCATTTCCCCATTATTTTTCGTATCATTGTATATCTCAAAATGTGAGAAAAGGCAGAATTTATGCAAAACCACATTCATCACAGAAGTTATCTGAAGTTTAGGAAAGAAAAAAAATCAAGCTATTTGTATTAGGACAATTTTCTCATTCTAAAAGTCAAATAAATGGCAAAATGACCAGCTCAGAGTTCTCTTTCATACATTAGGAATAAGATGTCTAGTCATGTATCAAAATAAGTTGTTGGGGGAGATGGAAGGCTAAAAGAAAAGGGCACCAAAAAAAGCTGTAACAATGAACTTCAGGTCCACAATGCCCAGATGGGTCCTTCTGTATTTCTATAGGTTAAAAATAAAAGAAAAGCAGAATAATCCTGGCAACTTTCAACCCTTAAAAGTCCTAAGAACTGGTATCTGGACTGCTAGTCATCATAAGTAATGCTTGGAGATTAAGTGAATTGAGTGCTGGCACGCAGGAAGTTGTTTCCTGTTCAAAATATCAATAGGAAAAACAAAATACTTCTCCATAACACAATTGTCTTCAGCTGTCCTTGAAGTGATTGACAGCCAGCATTAAGCTTTAGGGATGCTCAGAAGATATTTAATGTCAGGTTCAATGTAGAATGCGGTAGTATTTTAAGAATAACACCTGTTCCAAACCCTTTGAATACTATTATCATTCCCACAAAACAGAAGGAGCCAGAAGCATTTAGCAGATAAACTCTAAAAGAAGATTTTTTTCTGTGAAGGAAGTCTCTCTCTTGTATGGAATTTGAGAATGGTTAGTTTGTTTCTCTATCCCCCTCCCTGCCTCCCATCCCCAAGGTTTTCTTTTTATCTTCTTTGTAATTTATTTTTTTTTAGATTGGATGGGCAGGAAACAACACTACTTTGGCAGCAGGTTGATGCTCTTTTCTTCTAGTCACCTTAGCACAGGGTAAGGTAAACTTGCTTGTGATCATGCAAAACTGCTGTAGCAGCTGCCTTTGCTCACCTTTCCAGACAACAGATGATGTCATACATGCAACTTGCTTTTCTTTCAAAAATACATTTCCTCAGAATAGTATTAACAGCAGTTAATGCTCTGTAAACCCATACCTTTCCTTATTCATTGTGACATATTCATGCATATCTATTTGCTTACACTTCTATATGTGCTTGAAGGCAGTGTCTTTGTTGTATTTCTATTGCTCTCTTGCCCTGAACAATACTCTCAGCACCTTTCCATTGCATCCAAAAAGACTGGGAAGGTGTATAAAATTGCAACCTGCATAAACAAAAAAACAAGTTGAAAAATAAAATAAAATTGAATATATAAATAAAATAAAAGTTGAATATATAAATGCAATGATCTCATTAAAAGAACTCTGTTTTCAGGGTAGACCTATTTACTCATTGAAACATGAGCAGAGAATTAGGATATGTTTGGAGAAGGAAAAAAGGGTAGGCTTACAGAACCTCTCTAGTGTGAATCCTGATAATCATATAAGATTTAGGAACTCTCTAAAGAGTATTTTCCATTCACATAAAGTACATGTTCACTTAAATATATGTAACTTCAAATACACAGATTTGTTTGGATCACTGCACTGTGTATCAGGTTTCTACCTCAAAATAATACAGAGGATAATATTTTTTTATTATTTAGAAAAAACCCAAAATCCTTTATTTACTTTCTTTTTTTCCGTTCTTAAATTTGGAATGCTTGCCTTGAAGTCAAATACGCAGTTTATTTCTGTAGTAATGATGTGTGTTACTAGTATAACTTCACATTTATAACATTAACCTAAGACTTCAAACTGGTGTGATTAGTGAATTATATAGCCTCTGAATGGAAGAACTATATAATTATCTATCTTCTTTCTGTTTAGGAAAAAATAAGAGAACACCACTTGAAAACTTGAATTCATCAGTATTTCCCCTAGCAATAAAAGTTCTCTGAATAAAACATACTGTACTGATCATTTTTTATTATTTTAAAGCATAATCCAGTAATTGCATACTAAAAATTATGCCTGCACCAGATCCTTAGGACGAGAACTCAAGAATTAAGAAACATGGTCTTAAGATGCCTCCAAACCCTTACAATTCCATCTTTCAGGTCCAAATTCAGCTCAGGTTAGAATCAGAAGTGACTGTATCTGCTGAAAGCAAAGATCACCGAATAAACCAACCTTAAATTATGAGGTTATACACCCCCAAATCTTGTGCCAAAAGAAGAAGAAAAGATCTCTAAATTACCTGCTTAATCTAGCCTCTTGGTTACTCCCAGCAAAGGGCAACAACATAACACAGATTCCAAAATCCAGCTCCTGGTTTATGTTAAAAAATGACATTTGCCTTTTTTTTTAGTAACAAAGATACAGCGAGCTGCAACACAGGCCACATCTTATAGAAACAAGTACAGTGATGCAAGATTTGCTTTTTTTGGCCTCTGAGCTGAGAGCAGACAATGTTTTTTCCAATGTTGACTGTATACTTTTGCAGCAACAAATACATGATTAACTCAGGACACCACATTATTTACTTATGCAAGGATATATGTAAAAGTGCAAAACAATTCTGCATTACTGTTAGACCAAAAATCTATGTATCTGTGGAAATTTCCCTCTGGCCAACTTCATCTCTATGACAAAGAACTAGACTAGGTTCAATGCACCTGCACTCCTTCAGAGGGAGAGTTTGACAAACCACTAGCTTTTCCACTGTCATTGCTTGGAATTTTCTTTGACACTGATCAGTGCTTGTCATAGTTTGAGTCACCCTTCTCTGGACAGAGGATTTTACAGAGTCACAGAATCAATCAGGTTAGAAAAGACCTCATCGAGTACAACCTATGACCAAACACCACCTTGTCAACTAGACCATGGCATTAAGGGCCACATCCAGTCCTTCCTTAAACACCTCCAGGGGTGGCGACTCCACCACCTTCCTGGGTAGTCCATTCCAATATATAATCACCCTTTCTGTGAAGAATTTTTTCCTAATGTCCAATCTAAAGCTCCCCAGCACTGCTTGAGACAGTGTTCTCTCATCTTGTCACTTGCTGCCTGGGAAAAGAGGCCAACCCCCACTTGGCTACAACATTCTTCCAGGCAGTTGTAGAGAATGATAAGGTATCCTCTGAGCCTCCTCTTTTCCAGGCAAAACAACCCCAGCTTCCTCAGCCAACCCTCGTAGGACTCATGTTCCAGACCTTTCGCCAGCTTTGTTGACCTTCTCTGGACTCACTCCAGCACCTCAAAATCCTTCCTGAATTGAGGGGCCCAGAACTGGACACAGTACTTGAGGTGTGGTGTCACCAGTGGCTAGAGTAGTGGGCAAAAATCACTTCCCTCATCCTGCTGGCCACACTATTCCTGATACAGGCCAGAATGTCATTGGCCTTACTGGCCACCTGTGCACACTGCTGGCTCATGTTCAGCTGACTGTCGACCTGCATACCAGATCTTTTTCCACTGGGCCACTTTCCAGCCACTCTGCCCCCAGCCTGTAGCTGAAGCACATTTCATCTTTGTGAGGTAGACCATTCTGATCCTGGAGTCTAATCAATAACATTCTTCCCCTAGAAGCTCAGTTGTTGTTTCCCTACCTTTGACACTGCTGCAATTCCTTTGAGCCTGTTTGGGAGAGAAACACCAAGCAGCTAAGAAATACTTTTCTGCTTTTGAAATTTCTGTGATATGATTAAACAGCACGTTGACCAGCATAGAGAGGATAAGATTCACCCTGAATGAGACACAGCATTTGACAACAAAATTGCAGAAAGTGCTAGTGCATAGGGTCAACCTAGCAGACATCACCTGTTTGTTTATGAGACAGAAAAGCAAGGGATGGGGGTAGCCAGGGAAGACTGGGGGAGGAATCTGACCCTGCAATCTGGAAAGATCACTGTATACAAAAGATTTCAGCTATGTATTTGGTGATGATGATGCAAAAGAAAAAATCTGGTTCTACCCACGGTGCCAGCAGAAGTATGCTGATACCATATTTGATATGCTTAAACCTGTATGTTCTCATCAGGTACCTTTCAAATGCACCTGAGAGTAACTAAAACAACCAGAAAACTGATTTCATCTGATCAGTAAGGAAGGAAAAAAAAGTTTTGAAAATTGATGCTTAGGTGCAAAGCTCTTTTGTTAGTACTCGAGCAAGGTTTTAATTGGAAAATATATCTGAATGCACAAGTTGTTCAGCATATAGTGAATTAACAAATTATCACCACTGACAGTGAGCAAGAAGGAATTAACCTGTCTTGATCTTCAGATTAGACTGATCGTGCAAGATTGTTAATAAGAATGTGAAGTACACACTCAATTTGGAAACTGAAAACATTTGACAGACAAGAGATAATTACAGAAATTCAGCTGTCATTTTATAGTATAACCCTACACAAAATTGTCGTCCTTTTTTAAATACAAATTAATGAGTCTATTTGTTGAATCTGTTAGCTTTTCTCACTGAGAAAGTCTCATAAATTTTCAGACACAACCACCTCTGGTGTGTATTTAATCTATTTAAATAAATAAATAGTGCATACAGAATATTTGTTTACTTACACATATATATATATATGCATGTATATATGAAACCTATAGAAGGTAATTTCCTGCCATGCAACTGTTTCTGGATACTTTGCCTAATCCAAATAGGGCTAAGAAGAAAAAATATGCAAATTTTCCATTCAAAAGCTTCAAATGAAATAACTCACTTTAGATATTCAGTTTCATAATATTTGTTGGTGGGGTTAACTATAGGCTTATATTTATAATATTTTCACACTTGAAAACGATATTTTGTCTTCAAAGTCTAAAAAGCAAAACAAGATCCAAACCAAATCAAAACCCCTAAACCACAACCTACTCCTTCGATGATGCCTATGTTCATTTTCCAAATGAGCAATAAAGACACTGCTAACAGAGGGAGCAAAAAGTCTTTTGATGGCCTGGTGCTTAGTTATTGAATTGAGGGAAAGCCCTTAGAGGAAGCATTGACTAAATTACAATGTCAGGAACACAAAAGATATTTTCAAGTTGTAATAAGGTGAACATATAATAACAAATAGGCAGATCCAAGAACTCTGTCATGGAAATATAGATAGGCAAACCTTTAATGTAGCTCTTCCACATGTGCAACACAGCTAATGGGAGGTTTGCAGGAGACCTCTGGCAATCTCCTATACAGCTAAGAGTGACCAAAAAATTAGTCTAACTCCTTTGTTTAGCACATATTCCCTGGTTTCCTATGTAAATAGTATTTATGTGTAACATACATACAACAAAACATCTACAGTAAGAATTCTGAGCAGCTGAAGAACATGCCAAGCAGTTGTTATATGCCTTTTTTTGAGCTATACAATTCTTCATAGTGTGATTTACAACTGCTATTTGGACACAAATAATTGCAATAGTAAAATTTAAAAAAAAAAAAAAAAAAGGGGAATGAATTTTTGAAAATGCCGTGCAAAGCAAAGCATATTTTCTAATATTATCCAGAATCCCTTCTTGCACTCTTGCCCGGAATTAGAATTATCCCTCTTCTGGATTAAAGATGCATTGGTGGATTAGTCTATCACTGATGACAACATAATATATCCTTCCCAGAGGCTTAAACTGAAAAGAGGTCTGTTAACTACAGAGTACATTAAAACAAAAGCAAAAAAAAAAAAAAAAAAGACCTTTGACACAAAACAGTATTTTAACATTTAAATATCATCATGTCAAAGTAGTTTGTAAAATGTAACCTCAGGATCAGTGCCATCTATCAATCTATTCCTTCCACAGACTGTATCACCTACAAAACTAGTGAGACATAGAACTGATTCCTGCAAGGATTAGCCACCAGTATTACTTTTAGCTTTAGCCACCTGAGCAACCCCAGGAATACAAACCACATGTACAATTTAAATGAAAAAGAAATTGGTTCTAATTTTTCTATTTGATGCTCAAATACATACACACATTTTGCAAAATTGTAATTCTTTATTTGTCTTTTTCTTTTTTGTCAGTTAAAGAAGTATTAATTTTATATTTAAATTTAGTATTTTCAAAGCAATAAAGGACATAACTTATTTCTGGAAATTTTAAATTGTGTTACGATGTGGACTAATATAGAAAGTTTCCTTCAGATAACATCAAGCTGGTTTACTGTTTTACTCTAACACTCTAAAGGAAATATTATGTTATTCTGTAAATTAAGAAACATACTACCAGATCCTCCAAAGTTTTACTAGATGTAAGACTATGCAGTTCACAAAATGTCTTCCTTTGTAAACTTCTGGGAATATTTCATATGCCAGTAATCACACCCATGACAACTTCTAGAATACACCTGTTTAATATTTCAGCCAAATTCTGGAACACTAACTAAAACCAAAAATTTCATTGCCTGTAATAAAAAAATAATGTGCTGTATTTTCTGGTGAACTTAAACACCTAATTAAATTCTTTTTCAATTACATACCAGGAAAAAGTAGATGAGTTTTTAGCATTAAATTTCAATGTAATATGCTGGGGTCTGTTTCTCATTTAAGAAAAGATCAGTCCATTTGACTTAATGAAGAATCATTTGCTTAAAAAGGTAGCTTCATTTGGGTATAGGATTCAGCTAAGTAATAAACTTTCTACCTCACTTACCTGTTAGTCTCACTGAGGAGATGAGGATTAGACATTTTTCTACTGTTTTGTTAAATAAGAGACCTGCATGTCGTTACTAATGTTGCTTGTTAAACTGGATTTTTGAAGAACAGTATAGAATTCATGAATCATTTGTGTGTACAGCTTGCAGATTGTGTGTTCCATCCTTTGAAAGGAAGCCATTGTAAAAGGGGAGGGTCCTGAGCACAAAGAAGGGAAGAACTGCTTTTCTGGCAAATGACAGTATCAGCAACAAAACTCTTATTAGAGCTGCATGCTTGAATATGCAGTAAATAATACCAATACACTTCATAGAAATAAACGAGTGGAGGATGGAGGAAAATGACTTTGAGTTCTGTAGTCAAAGGAATTTGAAGGTACATCTAAGTGGTCTTAAGAGAGATCGCTTTATAGTGAAGTATCAGTTACATACAGCCCAGGATCATAATTACCTGTGTATCCTCAGACTAGCAGAACAGTTATAATGCAGTTCTGTGCTTCTCTGCAATTGATCTCAGTGACTGTATCATTTTCTTGACATTTTACAACTTATTGATTCAGTAATCACAGTTCAGTTGTCTTAACCACACAGTAATTGAACCATTGAGGACATGACAATAGATACATAATCAAGAAGATATCAAACCAATTAGATGACAATGTTTTCAGTCAAGAAACAGCCAAGAGCAACTCAAATCTGAGGTTTTTTTCCTTCCCTGTATATGTCTGGGGTTTTTTTTAAAGGGAATTAAAAGGAAGGGAGTTCATTTTGGCCCAATTCCGCTATCTCTCTGCTCCTTTTACTTGCTCTAATAAGAGTGAGCCTCATCAAAGAAGAAACAAAACTCAAGATACAGGCGACTCCTAACTCACGGCCGGAGGAGGAGCACGCCAGCCCCGCACAGGAGGACAGCGCCTTGCTGGGGAGCTGCCCAGAAGGACAGCGGAGCTCCGCGGGAGGAGCCCCGGGCGGCGGGAGCCGGGAGCGGAGCCCCGCGCCGGGACTCGCCCGGGGCAGGGACCTGTCCATGGTTCTGGGGACGGGACATGTCCATGGCCCTGCAGCCGGGCGGCTGCCGCTGCCAGCGACACCTCTGAAGAGCCCTTCCCCAGTTCCTGTCTGCCTTCAGTAACGCCCTGCAACAACTGCTGCGGCTGCTGAGCCCGGTTACAGGACTTCAGCTTTCAGGGAGATTTACTATCAGGGCTGGGGGTAATAAAGCAAAAAGAAAAAAAAGAATTCTTAAAACCTCCTGAACCTCCTGTCAAAGCCCTGACAAGGCTCTGGGCGTGCCTTTTCCTTGCTGTCTCTCGGCTGCTCCGGGCGCGGGGGAAACCCCAGTCCCAGTCCAGCGTACAACTTTCCTGCAGGGATCCTGGCTCCAGCCATCTCGGAGCCTCCGTGCAGCAGGTCGGAGGCAGAGAGGAGCCGGCAACCCTCTCACCCGCAAAGCTGTGAAGAAGCCAGGGAGAGGCTGGAAGCTCTCTCGTCTTCCCCTCCTCATTGCCGGCTTCTGGTACCAAGGAAACCCACGGGCGGCAGAGGGGAGGAAAGAGGAGTCTTCCACCACACGCACAGTCCCCCCCGTGCATCCCCTTCTCCGGGCATCCGGAGCCTCAGCCTGGACTCACGTGTGCCGTCAAATCGGGTGGCGATGGTGTCGAGGAAGGTGTTCTGGGGTGCCAGTAATCCCTTCATAACCGGCATTTTTCCAGCTCAGTGCGAGGTTCCCCATCAAAGTTTGTCTCCGAGGGTGGTTCGAGAAGAAAGTGCAGAGGGCGCCCGGGGGAAGATAGGGAGGGAGGAGGCGGAGGGATAGGGAGGAGGAGGACGGGGATGCCGCCGCGCCGCCTCCGGCGCCGGGAGCCCCCCTCTCGTCAGCCCCGGCACCGCACAGCGCTCCCGCCCCCGCCGCGGGCTGCCGGGAAGGGCGGCTGCGGGGCACCGGGCACAGGTGCGGGGCACTGAGCAGAGGTGCCGGACCGTGCCCCCCACCCTCCGACCAGCAGCGTCCGCGCCCCCTCCCCGCACCCCCTTGAAAGGCAAGGGCGGGGGGGCGCCGGTGGAGAAGGGTCGTGAAGGAAGATGGATTGGAGGAGAGCAGGGAGCTGGGGAAGAGGCACCTTTATCTACCTGCGGCTGGAGCCGGGTGGGGCGGCGCACACACGGAGTGGCGGCCACCCGGAGGCTGCGGGGCCTCCTCTGCCCTCGCCGTCCGAACCGGACAGGTTTCGGCTCCAGCATATGAGAATTTTTCAGGCCTATTAGCTCGGACCCTGTTTTATGAACAATATCGCAAGGCAAAACACCCTTGAAAGGTAGCAAATGCGTCTGTGGATGCTCAGTGGAGAGCGAGACTAGAACATGGATAATGCTCTATCAGGTGTGTGGTCTCAGAGGTTATTTGCATTTTCAGGCCATTTAATTTATTTATTTTTTTTAGAGATAGGCGTTTCGCTGTCACTGAATATTTCCTAGAACATTGTTTCTAAATTCTTCCCTGAAAAATCCTTTAAATAAATAATTTATTTGTTTCTTTCAGCCAAAAAACGAATTGAGATTTATATCCTAGCACAAGACATCTAATGCAGAAATTAAAGTAAATAAATACATAACAATAGTAATGAAGAAGCAGGCACTTCAGACTAGGGTGAGTAACCTGCTCAGGCTGCTACCCTGGCTCTTTAAATGCTACCAGATAACGCTCCATGATACTGTCATTTCACCTACTGTAGCAGCAATGCCAAACTTCTCCTGGTTCTTTCAGAATTAAAATACACCAGAGAAAAGAAGTGGGAGTACACTGCCTGATCTACAAAGTCACTGTGCAGAGGAAGCCTGTCAGGCTCTTGTTTTTTTATGGTATTGCTATTTGTATTTTTTACTATTCCCATTTATTTATGGTTCTCTCTTTCTCCAGACCGTTAGAGGAGTTTGATTCTTACTATTAGCATAAGAAGCCCAGAGAGAGGTTCCAGAAGAGATAAAAATGGTCTTTCTTTACAACGCATAACTAAAATTAAAACACATAATTAAAAGTAAAAAAGCCCTAGAACCTAAGAAAATGCTGATGGATAGAGTTTGTAGCACAATATAAACAATCTTCCACCATGGTAACCCCACCTTGGCTCCAAAGAATGCAGCAGCATTTTGCTAATATCATGAATCTGTCCAATTGTCCTTGCACTAGAAGCCTGTACAAACTAGTTGACATAGAGCTGCCAGCTCAGTTTTCATAAGTCCTTAAAATGTACAATTTTTAACACTGAATACCAGCAATTTTTAATTTTTTTTTAATTATTATTCTCATCTCTTCCAGTTCAATAGAAGCAGAATCACAATATTAATTTCTCTTGATAGTTTTCCATTTAGTTTCACTGGCTAGTTAGGTTTGACTGTACAGCATGTACCTACTTGTAAAATAAAGAAAATTCTGTTCCAATACCTGGAAAGCCCACAAGAGCATGATCAGGTTTTCAATTCTGACAAAGTGTTCTAACAACAGAGGTTGTTAAGGTAAATCTGAACTTTGAAATCTGACAAGGGACTATGTGCTGAGGTTGTGTTTCAGCTTGCATTCTTTTCTGGGGCCTGCCTAAGCACTATTTAAGTAGGGATACAGTGAAGGAGAAAGAAATATATTACTGAACCTACTACAGCAGTCAGGAGACAATAATCTATATACATTTTAAGATCTAAATGTATCTTTCAATTTTGATAGTCTCAAAAGGGGAAAAAAGAGACTATTTTCCAGGGGAGTCAAATTGTTACCTGATAAGTCTGCAAGCCCATAAGTGGCTAAGACTGAACTTCCTCACACACGGCATCAAGTCTGAGCTGTAATCATACAGTTTTGAGGGTTTTATCATATAACAGCTTCAGTAAGTTTAGAGGTTTATTAAGACCTCAGGGAAATTTCTTGACAATTATGAGACAAAAATATTTTAATAAAGACTTAGGATTTAGCTTGGGCAAAAAATGCCAACAATTATGCAAACACACACTTCAGAAAGGATGGGTATATGCCAAAGGAGTTACATGTCATATTTAATTTTGATAATGGGGAACACAAATTATAGCTATTGAAATGTATTCATCACTAGACAGGATGATGCAGTAGCAATGGCAGTGAAAGCTCTACCAACAGTGACATTCTGCTGATGCACAAGAGGGAGGGACGATACCAAATCCTTCATAAGGAGAACAGGCTGAATGCCTCTTCATCTGGGAGAACTTCAGGAAAGGAGAAGGAAGTTTTCTGTGCTTTGCAAATACTCACAATCATGACACTCTCTTATAATTTGGTTATAGAAATAGCTGTGTACTATGATCAATTGGTAACAATTAAGCTTCTAAAAATTATGTTTGTGTTCTACATATCACAAAACAACCATCCAAACTTCTCTGAAGTAAAACTAATGAGAAATATTACAAAAATGATGCACATAAAAAGCCTCAAACTACAGAGGAAGAGAAACTGAAGTACAGTATCCTATTTTTTACTTGCACTGCATATTCTACAACCTTTTACTCATAACAGTAATCCTCTTTAATAGAAGCTGGTACTTCAGAGAGTTAGCTTCAAAATACAGAAACATAAAGTTGCTCAAAGCAGACAAATTTAGCAGGTTGAAATTTCATTCAGTTAATAAGAAGTAGTTAAGAAAAGCAGAGAAAATAGCTGAGAGTATATAAAAGGGACGTGACGAAGCGGCTGAAGTTTGCAGTCCAGTCCTGGGAAATTATTTTTTAAGCTTTAAACAAAAAACAAACTAGGGACTCTGAATGGTCAGCAATTGATTTTTTTTTTTTTTTTAAGTTTGAGAAAAAGTGAAATATAAAAATACAAACCCAGGCAATTTTTATCTTGTTTCAGGAAATCAGCTTTCAATTTTGTTATGTTAATTTCAAATATCTGTGATATCTAGACATGGCCTCTAATATATTACATATTTTTACTGATAAGGACAAATCAGCAAGAGTCAAAAACTAACTTTAATTTTTATGTATGAATCTATACCAAATTAAAGTAGCCCACTCCCTGTATTCCTGTCTTACTTCACTGTGGAATATTTTGCTGAGCTCAAACTATAAATGTATACAAAAATAGATATATAAAAGCTATAGAAAGACAGTACCAGAGGTGAGAAACCAAACACTAATAGCACTGCTGCTACTCTACATGTTGTCATTAGCATCTACAGATTGCAAATGAAATTTAGTCAAGGGCTTACAGTTTAGACCAGAAGTACTATCTAAGAAAATAAGGTTTGTTACTTTAAATAACTCAACAATATATAAAATATAATCTCAGTCATACATTTCTCCTACTTATCCACAGCAATCTGAGCACTCAGTATAGCACATTACATTACCAGGCACTATAATCGTTTTAGATATCGCTTGTTACCCAGAAATGAGAGCATGGGCAGAGTTTTGCATAGAACATATACAAGGAGCAGCATGTTGTAGCTTTTTTGGTTATAATTGCACACATTCTTTTCTTCGTTTATAATGTAACCAAAAGCACATATTCCAAATTTTGCTATTAATATTCCACAGTGCCATGAATTACATCATAAAATAAGAAGTTAGGAGTTGCTTATTGCTTCCCTGGCATAACAACTTGACCTCAACTTACCTGTTACAATTATGCAAATGTAAAACAGCTAGTGAAAATCAAATTAACAAGGACTGCCTGCAGCTTACTTTTATGCTTGAAATTGCCACCCACTTGTTTGTTTGTTAACCTTGGCGTCCAATGCCAAGTGAGTGGAAGAAAGGAAATTATAAAAGAGCCTGAAAATACTAGGAAAGGGCAAAGAATGGCAACCTGCTGTTCATCTGCCATGAACAGGCTAATTAACCTGTAGTGCACGTTAAGAGTATTATCCTAATAAATGATAATTGTGGTTCTAGAAATGCTGGCCTCTGCCTTTTGTTGTGCATAAGCCAACAAGAGAACTTTTCAGGAACAGAGCTGCATAACTGAAGCTCTGCCAAGGAACTGTTTGGGTGGCAGTTTCAATGGCACCTCTGACTCAGAGAGAGCTTAAGCGCCTATAAACTGGAAAAGATTGAAAGGAAGCAGAAGAATCCATACATGGTGGTACCTTGAATTAAGTTATAGATTCAAACCTCACTTTTCCTCTGCTGCTGGCAAATACCTATGAACCATTTTGGCAAAAGCCTAATTTATTTTTTAGTGCTGGTGTAAAAGGATTCAAGCTTATCAATGTCCACAGACATGCCATTCATTAATGTACTGAAAAATTGGTGTGGTATATTTACAAGTGTCTAATTGTACTATCACTATCATATTAGGCTGCAATTTATTTTTTATTTCCTTTTAAAATATATAGGAAATCACACATCAGGTTTCATTTCATTACACATACTGCTCAACTGCATAGAACAGTCTATAATATATTGGTTTCTTTTTTTGTATAGTTAGAAAACAATTCATATATATATTCAGTTCCAGGTTTCAGGTGTGCATCAGATTTACAAAAAAAGGAGATGCTACTGCTTGTCTTCTGTAAAGCAGGAAGTGAATTAAGATCTGAAGACAGCTCAGTTGTCAAACCAAAAAGAAGTCAGTGGTGAATAGACTCTATCAGATCTCAAAATTAATAAGGTTACAAAATTTCTATTTCCTATCTGTAAGAGCAGAATCATAGTTTTCACCTCCAAGGATTGTGTGGTTACTGTTAATGTTTGTGTAACAAAAATATTTTACAAAAACATCTTATAAAGCTAGAAGTCAAGGAGCAGTTGTCATTCAAGAGATATTTGGATAGCATTCTGTCATGGTTTGACTCTGGCTAAAAGCCGAGAGCCCACACATAGATCTAAAATTCTCAGAGAAGGGAAAAAAAACCTCCGACTTTTGTGATAAGGATTACAAGCAACTGTTTATTAACTACTTCACACAAGCAAAACAGGCTCTAACTTAGAATGTTAAGAGTTTACTACTACAACTACTACTAAAATCAGAGCTTAAGAGTTTAAGGGTGAGCAGTTTGATAGTTGTTACAGACACCTTTCTCCCCCCCC
>WEIV01005714.1:1550-25160 GCA_013390005.1 Calyptomena viridis | reverse complement strand
CTAAAATGGCACAAAATGTAAGATTGCACTTGGACTTTCTCTCCCTTTAAACCAAAACAGAGACTACTGTGACATTTTGCATAAATTATTACCTTCTTATTTTCTTACTCTGAAGAAGACATGCAATAATTTTTGCAATTTACTTTTGCTAACACTTGCACTTTGTATCTTTACTAAAGCATTTTGTGACCAATAGGAGAGAAGTATGAGAATTACAGGAGAGAATTTCCTTATATTGCTGTTTATTGACAAAAATACAGTGCAAGAATCAGCTTCAGCCTGTTCAAACTTCAATTAAGTTCAGGTAAAACATTGAGTTCAAGGTACTAACAACTAAAAATCAAATTTACAAAGGCTTTAAGGTGCTTAAAGAGGAAGGTAGGAAAGGTACAAGATTTTCAGAAATGTTTAATTGCTTTATGCAATTTTGCCTCATGGGGGTCACTTCAGTTTTTTTAGTAAATCCCAATGGACACATGAGATGGTGCTCTCACTTTCTCCTCCCTTGTGCGTGAGGAAAATTATTTACAGCCACCAGGACTCCCATTCTCCTTCTCCTGGATTTTAATATCTCACCAGTTCCCACATATAATCATTCGCCTGCCTTTGCTTATTCAGTCCCTGTTGACAAACATGAGTGTGGTGGTCTGTTCCCAGGAGCATCATCCAGGGCAAGTCTGAACAAGTCAGCAGACAGCAGAGTGGTTAGGGACAGGAACCTTTTAAGCCACCCAGTAGCAACAGCTGAAAGAGGATGCAGTTAACACTCTGGAAGTCTGGCCCGAGTCGTATGCGATCTGGGCCCTTACTCTCCAGTATAATAATGTCACAAAGAGAAGCCTTATCATAAATAGCACATGAAGAAATTTTAAATGAAAATAAAAGAAGAATGGAAAATATTCTGGAAAGAATTAACTTAAAAAATATGCTTTCAAATATTCATTTGGATCAACTGTTTCCTCAGGTGAAAATATAAGCTAATGACCTACTGATTGATAACAATAGCATCTTTCATATAGTTTTAGATTATGGAAGTGTGATATAAGAGGTTGGAAATTAGTTTCAAAGCTAGATGTGCCTCACTTTCCATAGCTTAATTGGCCAATATGCCACTCTGAATCTTATAACCAGCAGAAATTTATTCTAATTAATATTTTTACTGACTACAGCTTGAATTGTAGGAAGGTAGCTTGTAGAAGCATATTTTGGCCCAAACACTTCAATACAGTAACATACATGGCTATTGCAAGTAAGCTCACTTTTCTAAAACAAAATTTGGAATCAATGCTCTAGTACTATTAGCACAAGCTTATGTTCTCCAGAGCTGATCCAGCAAAACATTTAAAACATATACTAATATAGGACTGGTAATATGCTTAACATTAAGCTCTGATTTAGTGAAATACTTTTAGCACTTGCTCCAGTGTATCTTGTAAGATAAGCATACTGAAGTATTAAACTCTTAACATGTATCTTTCCAGGACTGTGATCAATGTTTGCCTCCAGCCACAGCATGACCTGGTTGCTTATATGTTTGAAAGCTCCTGAACAGAACAAAAGTCTAGGCCTCTGCTGGTGTAATTGCACTGATAGCACTGGAGATACAGCACAGCTTCCAACAATGCCTTTAAACACACACACACACAACACATACATTTTTTAAATTCCCAAGAGATCTATTGTCACTGCAGGTGTCATGGATTCAGATCAGGTGAACTTTCAAAAGGTTTAGGTGGGCATTCAGAGCCAGTACCAAAACATAAAAATAAATAAATCAGTAAATAAAATTTAGATTTCTTTAGTCCCTTGACTTGGATGTAGTTGATCTGGCTTTAAAAACTAGTAAGTTTTAGAGGTACATGGAATTACTTTTTTTTAATGTGAAGAAGGATATGTTTTTCTTAGCAGTTTTGTTTAGATGCTGTGAGCCCAACTACCCATTCTGTTTCTTTAAAAGCTTAACAAATTTTTTTCAGCAACCTTAACATAGCAGTTGAATTTGGCAAAAGATAAACACAATACTTCCAACTATGGTCTGAAAATAAAATTGACACTAAAATAGTTTGGGTTTGTTTTTTGGTTTGTTTGTTTTTCTCTCCCTTATATGCTTTGCATTTTATCTCATAGCAATTCATTCCATATTTCCTTCATTATTAATATCACTTTTTATACAGTCTACATATACTGAAAGTCCCATGCCCCGTTTCTAACGACATTTCTTCTATTTCCTAATTATATTATGGATGGTGTATTAGTAAGAATTAAACATAAAGAGGAAAGAGTGCTGTTCCCATTCTCCAAATACTGCCTATAACATTAGCAAGGCAATACAGAACAGTGTGGAACTCAGTGTTATTGTTTCTTGTTGAATGTGCAAGTGATAGATTTCACAAATACATCAGTAATGAAGCAGACTGTAGAGACAGCAACAGTCAAGATGCATTGGCCCAAGACCTAATATGTTACTGTGGCATTTTCCTTTCAGAAATATAAATACTGCAATCAAACTGGGTGCTACAAAAAATTCTTTCATAAATCTGTCTCTCTGTAGCTCAGATTCAGGTGTTTACATAACTGCATGAATGATGTTAAGCAAATGAGTTATTATGACGAAGTTAAATACACGATTCATGTAAAACCAGTATTTAAACATCTTTTATGTCTTTTTACATTTTCATGGAAAATTTAACAAGGCTTAAATCTTTTACCACTTATTAAAACAGAGCTGCTCTCATGTGCAAAATCTAAATGATCAGCTTAAAGAGAAAAGATTAGACAATAAATGAAATTTTTTATTGAGCACCCATGTGATTTTGAATATTACAAAAGCAGCTTATTTGCATCACAAGGGCCAGATACACAAAAAACATTTAAGCACTGACTATTCTTCCTTTTCAGCATGATACAATTATCATATTAGAAAGAGAATGAGCAGCTGTTAGGTAAATCTGTCCTGGCACAAATCCATGAATGCATATTAGAGTAAAAGAGATAACTCATCCAATCCATGTCACTAAGTTTCAAATGTCACCTACTCCTAGGAGTTCCCATTCAAACTTCAGTGAGCACTAGTATTTCAAAGAATACTCTTAGGGGTGCCTTAGCAATCTATACTTAAATTCTATTGAAAGTGTATTTCAGTACACAAAAACCTCAGGGGGTGGTGGTGAGGAAGTTACAAACCTTTTTAGAGGCTGCTAAAGGAGCCCTGAGGACCTTTGCTGTGTCTGAAACGAAGATATCTAATCCAAGCTAGAGAGATACTGGTGAGGTATATTAAGACCTTACACCACCAGCTTCAACTACTGATCCAATTTCCCTGTCATCCCCTCCCCAAGACTTCTACCATTCACAATTTCCTTCTGCATTATCACTTAGATCCATCAGTAACTCTTATCCTTTTGAAACTTCATTTTAGATTCTTTCCATCAAATACATCTGAGTTGGTTTTTTTTCACTTGTTTCTAGCTAAGCACATAATCTGACACTCTGTGATATTGAATGAGATGACTTAAGGATAGTGTGTCAATACTAGCAATTAATTTCCTTCCTTTTACCTCTTTGAATCATAACCTGAACAACTTTTCAATCTAGTTTTCAGGATTAATTATTTTTGCTTCCCACTGCTACTGCAGACAGAACACAATGAATATCCAAGAGATCTGAAATTAATCCAAATTCTAAGCCTTTAACAATCCAATTTTTCTTATGTCTCCTGATTTATAAAGGTCTGCTTCTGTCTTGCAAAACAAACTGCAAACTCAAATTTCAACTAGGATTTTCACCATATGATACTAGCAAGCTTCCATTATATAGTAATTGCATCAGAACTTGTACACATTCCTGTTTACTTTAAGCAAAAAAAGTACTTCTTTGGTAATACTACTCAAGACTACAAGTAGAAAACATATTCTGGGAACTTTCTAGACCAAGTGGTAACACATGCTAGTGATCTCACTGTTTGCTATAATGTTAAAGTAGGATGCCACCTACTGCTAAATACCCTAAATTAAAAGAAACAGAAACCAACTTCCTAACTATATAAAACAACCTGAGAACACTCATTACTGATGCTGTTGCACCTGTCCAGTTCTCAGTAAACAGCTTCACAGCCAGTTTATAATGTAAAAATTGGTGCTCTATGACTTCTATTGCTGGAGGAGCAGAGTTCTTTACAGTTAATTAAAAGAGCTCAAATGGTAAGGTTTTACTTATGGAAAGTAACATCACTTTGTGAAATAAAATTAGTTTTTGACTGCTAAGTTTGTTTCCCAGTTCACTGAAGTTAGCAGAGAAAGTTGTTGAATCAAAAACTTTGGATCAAATTCCTACAAACAAAGGAGAACTTAATTATGCTTGCTTTGATATCTAAAAGTTTGATGCAGTTAAAAAAAAAAAAAAAGGAAGAGGAAGGAAGAGATAGATTGCATTTATCTTTTCAGCCTGGGAGTTTACTTTAAGCTTCAAATTCAGCTAGCAATGCATCTAGAGACATATGTAAATGTTTTCAGTGTTCCTAACTACACAGTGTTCTGTAAGTCTTTGCCTTCTCTCAAATAATCTAAGAAAAAAAAACCAAACAAACAATCCATTACTACTAGAACCAAGAAATGAAAGTAGCCTGAAGCAAAATCAGTTTGGGAAGTTCCTGACAATGTTCCTTCCAACTTCTCTAGAAGAGTTTCAGCATCCTCAGTTTTTGCAGTAGACTTTGTTGAGTAGCTGCTCAGTAGATCAAACCAGCAAATTCATCCAGATTCAAGGTAACCTTCCAAACCCAAGTTTCTTTTTCAACCTGAATGCCTCCTTTGATCCAGGTTATACTGTAGCCCTGCCAAAATCTGTGTCAGCACAATGCAGGGCACAAGGATCCCTAGCACAAGGTCTGGTGGGTCAGGAATTTCTGAAGCCACCTTTGCTGCCAGCAGCAGTTCACAGTGCAGTTCCTCTTCTCACGAATTGAAATAAAACACACATTTCTATCATATTTTAATTACATGCCAACTCTTTGACTCAAGAAGGAGCCATAGTGATTTGACAAATGCTTTATATTTTTCATACGAGGGAAGTGGTGAACAAAACACATGAAGAGCACATAACCCACTTCTTCCATTTGTGGTTCCGTGTGCAACTACTCAGCACAGCATTTGTATTTGCCAGAGCTGATGGTTTATAAGGGAAAATAATTACAGATTTAGAGGATGAAGAACGACATTAAGAATTTTCCTAGGGTGTTCAGACCATTTTGAAGGTTCCTTGCATACCCCCTCCAGCCCCCACTCACCCCTTAAGGCCAGCAACAAGAAAATACTTTGCCACTGCTTTCCACTAGTTTTAAACTAGGTTCGTGCTGCATCTGTAACAGATTCAGACAACTTCTCTTATTTGAATTAACAAACCCCACAGCCAACAAATATTGTATATTGAAAAAATGGCTTTAATCCATCTAAAAGTTCTGTCACTCACTGCACAAACTAACTTTTTAAGAAATACAACAAGATGACATTTTATTAAGCTTCACAGTGCAAAAATACAGCCAGTTTGGTTTGGGTGGTTAATCGAGGCATTAAGAAAAGGATGCAAAGCCTCTTTTGGGGGACACAAGACATTAAATTACAGCCCTTCTGTAATACCAAGTACTTCCTATCCATCCAACAGCTTGGTTCAGAGAATCCAAACAATGTCTTTCCTCCTATATATTACATAACCAGTTTATTAAGCATATGTCATAATCTCCCATCTATTATGTGCATTAATTACCAAGCAAGCACACAAGTTTCAAAAGCATGCAAACAAACTGAACTGCAATATCTAAACATACTGCAGCTTATAAATGCAGCAATGAACACCAAGTCTTTCACTTTAAAATTATTGACTCCCTAAGGAACCAAGATATTGTCATGATTAGTCTACTATCTAATCACCTACCACACTAAATCCCCAATCCCTCAGGTAATTTAGAGAACTTTTTGTTTCAGTGGCATAATTGCAATAATTAAACTTTGTATTTCTGGATCTTTACAGCATTGCTTTAGCCTACAGTGATTTCCTTCAGAGATAAAGTGGGAACACTTGCATAATTGCATCATTTACTCAAACCCAGCCTGCTAATTTTTGTGTGGGATGGAGCTGTCCACGTTTCCTCAGAATCTACCAAAAATGTGACTTCTGATGATATTATCAAGAAAATACCAGTATAAGCACATGCATAAAGAGACCAGAAGTGACATACAGGAAAACACTGTGTGAAACTGTTTAGTGAAACAACTTCACCACTCAGCTGCGTGACAGCAAGCATTGTCCAAAAAGACACAAATCTGTGAATGTGGGTGTTCAAAAAACATAGGATAGGCCTTCTGTGCATCCTGTACCCCACCCAATTTTATGGATAGTTATGTTAGCTCAAGTGAACTTTTTGAGATCACAAGTGGAAGAATTCTGAATATTGACTATCAGATTGAAGACTGTGAGAAAAAAACCTAGTAAGAAGCTTAATCATCCAGTCCTAATTAGTAAAATTAATAGCAATTATGACAATGAGCTGATGTTCAATGAAGTAGTGTATTTAATTCCAGTGGACATGAATTACAAGACCATTTCCAGCAAAGATTTTTTTCTTATCCGGAATCTGATTTTCTGGGCGGAAAACACCAAACTCCTTGATGTTTCGCCTCATTACTTCAGAAAAAATTTTGTTTGTCCCCTAAAAATCCCTGTTCTGTTTCAGAAGTGAAAATTTTAGATTTATCCAGCGTTGGATATTTTTCCTTGTCAAAATTAGGAATTTTGGACACTGAAATACTCCATTAGAAAATTGTCTGAGACTTAAAAGGAAATTTCTAATATTGTTCCTCTTCAGAGACAGAATATTTCACTAGTATTTATATTCTGAAGGCGTTATTCACAACCCTCTTTTGAGGGAGAACTCAGAGATTTTTTTTGTTTTTTAAGATGGCTATTTAATAGTTACTTCATTGTTTTATTTTTCTCTCATGTTCTCTTACCTTACCCTTTATTTAGCATGGCCTTTAATATGTGCTACAAATAGAAAGCGTTGTCCCCAAACAAAAATCTGTATTTGGACTTAACTTATAGAAACAGCACTCAAACACTCCAAGATATAGTTCGATCCACTCCAGGGCCAAGTTAATGCTCTTCAAAAGTACAACACCATTTAATTTTAGATCAAAAGGACAGGCATGTTAACTGGTTTTGTCATGTCATATTCTTTGTACAAGTCATCTGATGGACTGCAAGCCTTATTTATTAATCAAGGACTAATAAGTCTTACTTCACACCTAAAGTGCAAAAAAAATACAGTAAGAGAAACGAGCTGTTCAACAGAGAACATGGTCTGACACATATTCAAGTGTCCCATTTGGAAATCTTGGCTTATAAATTACACCTCCAAACTATTAAATTTCTATTGTACATGCCTAAAATCTTTTCTTAGGTGAATTGTTGCAATAGTTATGGTTCAAGCAGANCACCCGGCACACCCGGCACACCCGCGGCACCGCGCTTATGGCAAGGCAAGGGAGGCAGATGACAGTTCAGCCTAATTTGACGTTTTAAACGTAATTTTTACTACCTTTATCTAGCACCTGAAGTGGAGGCCTTTGGTTATCTTCTACTTCCACTTTACCGTGTGAAGCATTAGGCAGTCATACAAAAGGAAAAGGCTTGATTTTAAGGTAGGAGCGATGGGAAGAGTGACATGATAACCAAAACTCACTCTGTTACACCCGCCAGCAGTTACTTGTGACAGAGGAGGAACGATACAAGAGTATTGGTGAAGTCTCACAGCTCAGAACAGCAGGTCTGTTGTGTGTCTACCTGCACCATGCAATGTAGTCCAAGTGTTTGCATGAAGCAGTATTGAGCAGGGCTTGCTTTTGATCTTTACAGGATACCGTGTAAAATTGTTATTTTGCGTTTTTGAAAGATGAGAATGAGAAGAGACAATGGAAACAATCAGACCTTCCTTTTTTAGAGGTGGCTTAGAAACTCCCAGAAAAAGAAAGCAGCTTAAATTGTGAATGATGATCTGCCAGATAATTGTGTGTACGTCTGTGTATCAGAAACCAAAGCTTTGAACTTTCAAGAACAAGCCTAACTCTAAGGATTGCACTCAGCAGCAAAGTCTCATTGAAGATCAGTCAATAGTGGTGTACCCCAAGCTACTGTTGCCAATTCTACTTTATGAACAATACGGATGATGGGATAGAGTGCACCATCAGGAAGTTTGCAAGCAATACAAAACTGGGAGGAATGGCAGATATTCCAAGTAGTTGTGCTACAGTTCAGAGGGACACGAACACACTGGATAAAAGGTCTGACAGGAACAACGGAAAGTTTAACAAGGTAAATGCCAAGTCCTGCACTTGGGGAGGAATAACCTCAGGCACAACTACATACCAGAATGTGGGGGTGTGTGCGCCAATCAGCTGGAAAGCAGCTCTGCAGGGAACAACTGTCGAGTACTGGTGGACAACAAGCTGGAGATGAGCCAGCAATGTGCCTTCATATCCTGGGCTGCATTAGGAAAAGCACTGCCATCAGGTGNACATGGTCTGACACATATTCAAGTGTCCCATTTGGAAATCTTGGCTTATAAATTACACCTCCAAACTATTAAATTTCTATTGTACATGCCTAAAATCTTTTCTTAGGTGAATTGTTGCAATAGTTATGGTTCAAGCAGAGTTAATAGGGTTCAGGAAAAAAACCCCACACATGGATTTTTATTATAGCACTTCTGAGGGTTTTTTTTCAGCCTGAATGAAGGCTTCCAGTACCGCTTTATTTTATTTTATCTTTTTTCCTGCTCCTCCATGAGTAACATTAAATACTGATCCACCCAGGATTTCGCTGGACACGTCAAAGGAAAATTTTCCACATGCGGTGACTGGCGTGGCACGGCCGCCCCCTGGCGGCCCCCAGCCCGCACTGCGGCCGCCGTGCCCCGGGGCNTCCAAGTGTTTGCATGAAGCAGTATTGAGCAGGGCTTGCTTTTGATCTTTACAGGATACCGTGTAAAATTGTTATTTTGCGTTTTTGAAAGATGAGAATGAGAAGAGACAATGGAAACAATCAGACCTTCCTTTTTTAGAGGTGGCTTAGAAACTCCCAGAAAAAGAAAGCAGCTTAAATTGTGAATGATGATCTGCCAGATAATTGTGTGTACGTCTGTGTATCAGAAACCAAAGCTTTGAACTTTCAAGAACAAGCCTAACTCTTAGGATTGCACTCAGCAGCAAAGTTTCATTGAAGATCAGTCAATAGTGGTGTACCCCAAGCTACTGTTGCCAATTCTACTTTGTGAACAATACAGATGATGGGATAGAGTGCACCATCAGGAAGTTTGCAAGCAATACAAAACTGGGAGGAATGGCAGATATTCCAAGTAGTTGTGCTACAGTTCAGAGGGACACGAACACACTGGATAAAAGGTCTGACAGGAACAACGGAAAGTTTAACAAGGTAAATGCCAAGTCCTGCACTTGGGGAGGAATAACCTCAGGCACAACTACATACCAGAATGTGGGGGTGTGTGCGCCAATCAGCTGGAAAGCAGCTCTGCAGGGAACAACTGTCGAGTACTGGTGGACAACAAGCTGGAGATGAGCCAGCAATGTGCCTTCATATCCTGGACTGCATTAGGAAAAGCACTGCCATCAGGTGGAGGGATGCTCAGCACTGGTGAGGCCATACCTGTGTGGCTGGATCCAGAACTGGACTCCCAAACACAAGAAAATGACAAACTTCCTAGAAGAACCCAGCAAAGGACTACAAATACATAGAAAAACAGAATGATTTGGGTTGGAAGGGAACCTCTGCTTCTAACTCCCCTGTTAATGGGCAGGGACACCTTCCACTAGACCAGGTTGCTCAGAGCTCCATCCAACCCGGCCTTGAACACCTCCAGGTATGGAGTATCCACAACTTCCCCAGACAAGCTGTTCCAGTGCCTCATCACCCTCACAGTAAAGAGTTTTTTCCTAACAGCTAATCTAAACCTACTTTATTTCAATTTGAACCCATTCCCCATTGTCCTATCAATACATAAATATCTTGTAAATAGTCTTGTCCCATTTTTCCTGTAAGTTCCCTTTGGATACTGGAAGGCCACAATTGCATCACTGAAGCCTTCTCTTCACCAGGCTTAGAAATCCCAATTCTTGTAACATTTCCTCATAGGAAAGGTGCTCCATCCCTCTGATCAACTTGGTGGCCCTCCTCTGGATACAATTGTTTTTGGAACATATGATAGATGAGAAGAGGCAGAGAGAGATGATACTGTTCATTCTGGATAAAAAAAGGGAGGTGTGGAATGGAGGGATGGGGAGAAGACATCTTGTATAAATACCTGAAGAGAGGAGATGAAGAAGAGGAACACACTTCTCTCATACAATGACATATCAAGGGGAATGAGCACAAATTAAAATACAAGGAATTCCACATGAGTAAAACAAAGTTTTTTTATTATATTAAGGGTGCCCAAACACCAGAACAAGTTTCTCAAAGAAGTTGTGAAGTCTCCATACTTGAAGATATTAAAAATCCAACTTCACACTGTCCTAGGGTAGTCTCTTTCCACTGACCTTGCTTGAGCAGAGAGGTTGGACTAGATGATCTTAGGAGATCACTTCCAACTTAAATGCTTCTGGCATACAATTGGCAAGTAACTGCTACTTGCTGCTTCTAAATTTTGGTAACAGTTAAACGACAACAACAAAAATAAAGTGTGGCACCTCCTCTACTAGGAGACTTATTACATCTTGTACTTCTGCATGTATATAATTTATATTTGGAACACCGTGAGGCTTAGGAGCCCAGACCAAAGGTGAAGAAGATCCTGACCAGGGGAAAGATCCTGGAAATGAAGGAAGATGCTGGAGATGAAGGAATGGATTAAGACAAGTGTTGGGGGAATGGGCCCTGGGACCTTGGCTGATGACATCCAGGACTGGTAGTTGAAAGCAGCTGCTCACTAAAAACTGACAAACCTTTCTACCTTACTTACTGGGACTTGCAGCCAATTGCTGATGAGAAGTGGAAGTCAAGACCTAGTGAACATAACCTGAGGGAGAATGGGGAAATGAACAAGCATCCAGGACATTAAATAGGACAAAAGCTTTAATCTCGTGGGTTCTTAATCTCTGTACATCCCCAGCACTGGCTATAGTGTTCCGCATGGGTGAGAAGTGGCTCACAGCTGCAAATCTTAACCAGTACCATGAGACGAGCCATATCTACTTGGTTCTTAGGAAGGTTTCTGGTGCCTTATTGTCTTCTTCCCAATCTGATGACTTCACTAAAGTAACAAAGAAGGCCTAGCACCTCCACAGTACAGGTAAATGCATCTGATAACAACTTCCTGGTGGAAGCAAAGTACCTAAACTTTCAGTCTCAAAATAACATGCAATTATCACAGAGTTGTCTCAGCCAGCTTCCCACAGACAGATATTTAGCTGTGTTATCATGCACAGTATGGGAAGTAAAGCATCTGCCCCACTTCTGTGTCATTCCCTACTGTCTAATGAAGCCAGATACACTGCACATACCTTCATTTCCTAATTCTACTTCTGTTTTGTCCTTGTCTCAAGTGTCTCTTACAAGTCTCTTTCTCCTCTGCAACCTACTTTTTCTTTATCTCACCATACTTCTTGTATTATGCAAACACGTTGGCACACATTTTTACCTCCACTAATGGTGTCTATCTCAAATGCTTCATTGCCAGCTCCTCCAACATTTCCAAATTTTTCTTCTGTACTTCCTTACTGTTGTAAAATACATTCCAAATTGCCCACAAAACTATTCCCTTGGAAACTGACCCCTTTTAAGTGTTTTGAGAAAGGCAGGTTCAGAAGTAAAGCTCAGAAAACTGCAACTGATGCTTTTGTGCAGCAGTTGAAAAAACAGACTTTATTTATCAATTAGTATCTGAAAACTTCAGAATGAAGCAAAAATATCATAGGCAAGCATCAGCATCCCATGTCTGTTATCTACAGTTTCCTTTCTGTTGTCTTTTTGTCTTCTCTTAATTACTTGTCCCGTATCAGACTATGTTTTCCTTGGACCAAGGGTCTTACTTACCTAAGGACTAATGAAACACTTGGACATTCAGATTAGAATTTTTATGTGTGCATAGAGGAACAGGAGATGATACTGTAAACAAAAGTTGAAGGGTTACTGACTCGTGGTGAACTCAGATTTCTGACCCATGTTTTCAATTTAACATTAATGAATGCTGTAAGGAGTTACATAAGCTTCATAATTAGGGTAGGGATTTTTGGCAGACTGGTAGGCTTAATTAAAAAAAAACACAACAGAAAAACCACTGAATCTTACTATTTCACTTGTTGTGGATTTTTTTATCCTGTAAAATTAATTGTTAGTCTTTCAATGTAGAGACTCTATTCTCGGAAAAAAGTTACCTTAGGATGTCTACATACAAGTCTTAGCAACTAAGAAAAGGTATTGCAAATAGTGCTTACACTTTTGGGGCACAAAGTAGCTCTTACAAACTCAGCCCTATTAGTTGAGTAGTTACTATGGCTACTTCAGAATTGATTTTAAGCATGAGTCCAACCTTATGCTTCAGCTCCTCTCATACAACTTATTTGGACATAAGCCCAGACGGTAGTGAGGAACTAATCCTGTTTCCATGGCACCCTTTACCACAGGTCCAAGCAGGCATTTGTCTACAGTGAAGAACAGTACACAGGAACAGTAGTACTTTCTCAGTCCACATCTCTCATGCTGTCTCCAAAAGCATTCCATATGTGATTGAGGTAGTGGAAACAAGCCCAGAAACAGTGCATGTTTGAGGCAGTAGAGGCAAACTTGCTCTGCCTTCTCACTAGAAGCATGTGGCATCAGGTCCTTCCAAAATGGCACTCCACAATACATATGCCACGAAGACCTGGCCATCTGTGGGGGCAGGTCCCAGAGCAAACTGTCCTTCTGCCATTTTTGTGTCTGTGCCTTGGCAAGTGGTCATAATGGTTTACCAAACATGGAGTTACTCAACATCTGCCTGAAAAGAGGAGGTACTGCTGAAGAAGGATTTCTGGAAGACGTATGAGAGACTGAAGTATTAAAAGTATATATAAATCCAAGGAAAGTTTGTGAAAAATATACAGTACCAGTGCTTGTCCTGACACCAGTGGTAATTAGGCCCAATAAGAATTAGTGAGGGTAGAAGCAAGGAGAAAAACCACACGTGCTAGATTACCTTGAAAACTGTAAAATAAGGCTTTGTAGGTCTGAACAACAATGGAAAGATCTACAGTTGTTTATTTTTATTAATGGCTTATCAGACTTCACCCTTTCCTTTGCTGCTAAAGACATCCAGAACAGGTCTGGCACACTTAAAACACCGTCCATATATGTGGAAAAAGTCTACGTGCATTTTTCATTTTGGGGACAGAAAAAAACCCCACCATTACTGACATGTGGCCTGATAGGGATCATACTGTCCATGATGAAGGCATTCAGAAACAGGTGAAAATAAATGTCTTGTTTCCTCTTTTCACAGCTAAGGTAAAAAAGGTAAATTTTATGTTATTTTGAAAATACTGGATTTTTTTAAACTTCAGCAATCACAAAAATTGGTGGTAATTTTTTTTTTAACCTTCCTGATTCTGCCAAGCTTAGCGTTTTATTCACATGAGAAAAATCCAAAATGAAAACTTGCAACCTGAAATATCTCTATGAATGGCATACTGTAAAGCTACAGGGAGAAATTAATCTTTATATCTACTTAAGTAAAACATTTATCTTCCTAAATGCAAATCTTTCTGTACCTCAGTGGTAGTTTCATCATTGGTTGTTTTCATCCCAATCAGCTTTTAACTCACAGCATACACATGGAACTAAATATTTAGTTCAAACCATGATCAAGTCTAAATAGGTGTTTTTAAAAGAAATCTTACAGTATTATTAAACTGAAGTGTTAATTTCCAGGATAAGAATAACAAATATTCATACTCTAGTAAGGGTCCCTGTGAAAGCTGTGAATGAAATGGAGTTAAGCCGTGTCAGTATGCTGTACCACGTTCTCCCCAAGAGTTATCTGAAAGAATTTGGAAGAACCGGTTTGAAAACATTGGCACAAAGCAGGAGTAAAAGCACCAGAGAATCAATACGAATTGCACCAACAGCAATTGGTTTAAATCTAAATCCAACGACTTCTGCAAAATGTTTCGACCTAGCTCCTAGCAGCACACACACAAAGACATCTTTGTAGTTCATTATAACAGTCAAATCCAGCATTTATCACTGTAGCCTGCTAAATTGACAAAACTTATCCTCACCTTCATTTGCCTGTATGATGTTAAATATTTAAAGCTGCTGTTTGTCTGCTTCCATAAGGCTCCCTGCACACTCCCTGCCATATCAGCACCTGAAGGAAGTCAATCTAGCTGCACCAAGGCAAATGGAGCTGTATTGATCTGCACCAGGTGGTGAGCATTATGGCCAGTGCAGCCACACTGACAAACTGCAGAGAAGCCATCTCCACTATCACACTGTGACCACAGGCAAGAAATATGTGAGAGCATAGTCTCATTCCTATCTTGGACTCAAAAGGCTTCAGTCCACAAAGGTCAATCAGATAATAAAAGCGTTGGTTCTGTTCTGTCTAAAATGCAGTTTTCTGAAATTAATTTCTGAAATTATGCTAATTCATACCTTCTTAAAATTGAGTTATGCTTTGTTCTAAAGACTTTTCTAAAGACTAGCATAACCACAGTATGTAGAGTGAAGAAGCACAAAATACTATAAACACAAAGATCACTAACAAGCATAATTTCTGAGCAAAATTCTATCTAAGAGCACATTGAGCTTTTAAGTAGTATTTAATACCACTTAACACATTTTTTAACTTATCAACACAAACTGTAAATGCAGCCTGAATATTTTCCATATAGAAGAGACTGTTACTGCATGACAGTCAATTTAAGTGTCTGTCTCTGTTTTTTTTCTTTCATTAAGTGGTAATTCAGCTCTTCATCTTTTCCGATTTTCTTTACTCACTTTCATGCAATTACTGCTGGGGGCTCTGATGTTAATGAGTTATACACAGCATATTTAGAAATGAAATATGCTTTTAGAGTATGAAGTTAAGTTAATGGAAGCATCAGCCTGAATAGATGCAAAAGCCAGACATCTTTGATATCAGTGCTTGATTGATTTTATAAGTCAGGTGTTCACATGAATAAGTAACCCTTACTTAGCTCAAGGAGCATTTTGACAAGAAATTTGCACTGATGAGCTATAAAGGCAGCCTTTTTATAAGATTCTGCTTTGAATTGTCCCTCATATTTTTGATCTTGTTTACTTCCACTCTTAAGTAATCTAAATCCTTATCAACATCGCAGATCTCTATATTATCATAAAAGTTGTCATACAGCTACTTATAAAACCTCTACAAATTAAGAATCATGTGAAATTACTGATGTGAAAAGCATGACTCTACTTCTGCAAATATACCTTTTGCATGAAGGCTTTTTTTTATTGTCATAATAGTTGTAGTGAAACACAGTTTATAATCATTGACCAAGTTTTTTTCCAGCAAATTCAACAGTTGACATTTGAAGTCATCTAATATTTAAATACTCTTCCATTCATTATTTATTTAGATTGACTACAAACTTTAGAAAATATTAGTTTAAAAATAAAAATTTAAGAGGTATTGTATGTACCATAATACTTAAAAGCGTAGAAACTTGATCTACCTTACTAAACATATCAAAACTAAATTAACCAGGTTTTATTATTCCCTTGTTTTTTAGCTTAGTTTTCTTCTTCTAATTTAGCTAAATCCCTAGTCTTAAATGAAATTAGTCTATTAAAGACACAAAGTCGACTGACTAGGAATTGCTACTTTCTTACTAATGAATATCTATCCCTTTATCACATGAAAGAGACACATAAAAATCTATATCAGATGTACAGCCACAGAAACTGAATTTGCACAGGCAAAACCCCAAAATGATATTTTTTTATAAAATCTCTTCTCCTACTGCAAGTAAGAGGAATTCTAGTCTACCAGGTTCTCCTTTCCAACATCCCACCCCCTCTTTGCCCAAGGTCCTTTAGAAGAAACGAAAAACTCACATGTTCATGTCTATGTTCCAGAATTATTACTCCAGATTAGAACATTTGTGGAAGGAGAAAATACACAGTCAAGTATATATATTTGTTAATCAGAAAGTTATATATACCAGAAGAACTTACCCATGGAAGCTGCAGACTTGCTACCCTGGATGACTTTAATCCAGAGAAACCATAACAAATAGAGAGACAAACAAAGTACAAAAGCAGAGTAGAATAATCACGTAGAGACAAGGACATATTAATTCAATTTATATAGTTTTACAGGAACACTTTAACCTGTTGAAGGATTCACTGTGTTTCCAGGCAATCAGTAGCACTGTTTCAGAGGGTTATAGGCTGAGCTCAGTTGGTTAGAGCATGGTGCTAATAACAACAGTCCTTGAATGGGACATTCACATAAGAGTTGGACTCAATGACCTTTGTGGGTCCCCTCCAACTCAGAATATTCAGTGATTCTGTATGTTAGACCAGAACCACCTGGGGAAATGGTGAGGCCTGTGCTAATTTCCAGGTGGCTCACATTAATAGAAGAATGCCTCTGGTTTGCAAATCTGTTAATCACAATGTGCATTACCAAGACAATGTTCTATGCAGCCATCAGGTGTCTATCTAATCTTACACTAAAAATGAGAATCAAATCTCTCCACCTCCCAGATTTCAGCTTAAAATTGCTATTAGAAAAAAAAAAAAAAGGAATTTCCCTTAGCCTAACTCTTGAGAAGGGAAAATGAAGTTTTTTATATAACACCGTAAATGCTTGAATTCTGCCTGACTTCTGCCAATGGCGGGTTACACGGCCAAGATTGGCTCGTTGCCAGAGGCAGGGAAGGGGAGCTGAATTTCTAGATTATGGCTTTGTCTTTGAGATTATTAATTTTATTCTAACTTTTGTAATATAGTAGATCAGGTTTCAGAGCACTATGAAGTAAAGTAAAAACAGCACAGCCACAATGTAAAGTTGTCCTGGTTTGGGACAAATATGTTCAGAGGAATAAATATTCTCTTATAAAAAGGAGGCTGCAGCTCCACCTCCCCTACCTGGCTCAAGAAAAGAAATATTTCCTTGCAGAAAAGTGAAAGAAAAATACAAGTCTATTTATTTAACAAACACAAAAGAAAATAATAATAATGCTAAACAATAAATAATGAAGTCTCTCACAGTGGAAAGAGAAAACCTGGAAGATTCAGAGTCCTTTGTTGATATGATCTCCTTCTCCCCTTGCCGCTGGGCCGATGTGGGAAGCCCCCCCCGGGCCAGGTCGGTGAAAGAGTCTCCCAGTGAGGTTTCAATGTTCTAGTGTCCCAAACAAGTCCAGAAGAGAAGAAGAGAAACCAAAGTCTCAGGAAAACACAGAAGTTCCACTCTTCGTCCTCTCCGAAAAAAAAAATTGAGCTGAGATCTGCCTGGAAAAAAAAAACCAAGCTGAGAGTCTTTCCCTCACCTCTCCACCAAAGAACAACAGAGTGAAGCAGCGTCCTCGAGACACCAGATTGCTTTGCAAAAGTTTTCTCTGACTATTTTTTTTCCTCTCTGCTCTCAGGCTCAGTTTTAAAGACACAGAAAGGCCCAAGGTTCTTTTTTTTTTTTTTCCCCTCTAGCATACAGTAGTCGATATGGGATATATCATAAAGTCACCCCAACACAAAAGTCCAAAACTGGAATATGCTTTACTTTATTATTCGTATTGGTTCAAAACACTGTGGAAGTAGATCTGCCAGGCAGACATATCCCTCAATCAGGCATCAAAATCTACAGTGCTCCAATGTTATGCCAGATGTGCTTTTATCTGCTCCCTCACAACCAATATTAAAACTGATTTATGTACTCTAAACAATTCAACCCTAACTTTGATTAAATATATTCTGTAATCTCAAACTTCACAGACCCAAATCTGTTACCACACAACTACAGCTGTAAAGCATGTATAGATCCTGGGTCAGGCAAAGTGAAAAACTATTTTTAATCTAATTCAATGGCAGATCATGCAAGAATTTGCAGATAAACACCTAGGATTTCTGCAGCTGTGTCATAAAGAGCAGAAAATGGCTTAAAGTGCTCATGCCTTTTCAATCCACCCTAACTCCATTTTATGAAACAAAGAAAGGTTTGTCTGTCAAATGCAAATTGAAAATACTTTGAATATTACTTTGGTAATAACCTTATCTAGTTCATCAAGTTATAATGCTCAATTCCAAGGTGTTTCTTCTTCTGTTTATGCATCAAGCATAAATCCTATCCTGAAGTTTCAGATAAGCAGTTGGTCCTGCTATGGAAACCATCACACCCTGCAGTCTAGCTGTTAATATGTTTTTATCAATTTTGAACCAAAAAGCACAGTTAGTGGCAGACCTTATCAACCCTCTACCTGACAACAGCTCCACTGCACCTCTGTCCTTCTGCAGCTTCAGATGATTAATAATCTGGAAAACCTTTCTTGGCAGAAAAGAAGGGGGTAAATTTTCAGAGCACAGGCACAGGGAAGTGTGAATTCATATATATCCTCTGATGAGGAAGGTCTATGTAGTATCTGTTATGCAATTCCAACATGGGAGAACAAAAGGGCAGCTGAGCACCAGAAAGAGGAATTGCTTCTCCATCTGCACTGCCTAGCAGCAACAGCACCTGATGTAGTCTCCAGAGCAGCAACATTGCCACAATTCACCACTGCAAACTAGGGTGAGATGCTGGCACATCTGAATCTAGTGGAGCTCTGACTTTAGCAAGGCCAGATTTCAGCCCATGTTCCTGTTGCCAGAGAGACACAAAAGTGTGCTCACAGATATAAAGTACAGACATTTAGACTACCACAGGCTGTAGTTTGTATTTTTATTTTGAAGGCAGAGTCTTATGGAAACCTATTGGATGCTCATGCATTATTAATTTTCTTCAGCTATAAAAATATAAAATGGAATATACAATAACATGTTGTTTATTGCTTATGCCGGTGTGATGCTCAGAAATTCGGATCTCCTGCCAGACACTTACAAGCAGAACTGTTCCACTTCATGCTGATGACACTGCTCCATCAAACAGCTCTAATCAAATTGCCCAGGGCCTTCCAAACAAACTGTTAAACTGCATTTTTAAAAAACCGTCCAATGGAACTGCCCATCTAAGTCTTATCCTGAAAGTGTGGATTGGAAAGCCTCCAAATATATTACAAAAATATAATAGGTTCTGCAGATTTGCTTCTGAAATTCCAGCCATTTTACATCACTGTCCTTAAATGAATGGCAGCTGATAGCTATCAAAATATTTAGAGCTTTATAAAGAAAAATGTTCTGCTTTAAAGGTAGCAATGTGTTAGCATCAAATTTTAACATGCTTAATGACAAAGATTCCTGCATATCTGGAAAAGTTGCTAATACCTGCCTACTGGTTATTCTAAACATTTCACAGCAATTAAAAGCATTACTTCATTTCAAAGAACAAATGCATTCTGGTTTTCTCAGTTCTGTACCACAGAAATACTATCAGATGACCTTTGTGCCATTAAGTTTTGGGTTTGTTTAGTTTTCTTGCAAGCAAGCATTTCAGTTGATACCACTGAAGTAGTGGAATAAAGCTGCCCTTATGTACCTGTTTCTTTCAGCGATGAAAAAAGGCAGGGAGCTTCTTTTAGTAAGTTGATCATCTTCTTCATGGTAGTTGTCAGTCTTGCCTGTGTCTTCTGTTTTTTCTCACAGCTTTATCAGTGGTTTCAAGAAGATGAAGAAGGAGCAGCTGGTAGGACCATGTCATCACAGGCAGGCCACTTTCAGACTAGAGAAAGGCTCCAGGAGCATCATGAGCTTTATGTCCCCCAGGAAACTGGGAAATGTTTAATATGATGTACATGTCATCTTCTCAAGGCTAACTGATCACTTTGAATAACAGGAGAAGTTTAAGAGCCTTTCCATAATATAGATTTCCCACTTGGAGTGGCAAGGATTGTGGATTGTATTCTTATCTCATGCAATATGTGTATCCCACTGCAAGCAGATCCCGAGTTAACTAGTTGGACAAGTCTATGTTAAAAAATGGTGTCGTATATTAGGAGCAGATCAAAACAGTTGATGTGAAACATCTGACGCGTCTTGTGCACGTGATGTACATTAGGGAGCACAGGTTCCACTGTAGTTTCATCTGTTAAATTTGAATCCTTTCAAAATGAAAACAAAAGCATGGTAAATGGGGATTTTGGGATGATTCACTGCAAAAGCATGCTCCTGATCTCAACAAAAATGCCTTTGAAAGCCTCTTCATGCTTTAGCCTCCCAAAATCTATAGGCACTTAAGGGCAAAAACAATGTCTCAAAAAAATGAAAGAAATATATTCTATCTTTCAGATTCACCTATTGCCACAGACGACTTCCCAAAACTGAACTTACTTGTCCTATCTAAAACTCAGGTCAGCATTTTGTTTGAATGCAGTCAGTAAAGCAAAAAAACATAGCAAGATTTAGATGGTAGATGTGGCTTATATGCTGTAAATTAGTGGCAGGTACATCCATATTTTTTACCATTAGATTTTCACCTATTTTCCTAGGTGAATTTCAGGAATGTAATACAAGAAGCAGCAACAGAGAGGTCTAGACAGGTCCTGACACTCTGGGAGCATGTGTTGTATATTCTTTTGTGGGTAGTTTTGCCAATTTGACCTTGATCCCTATTTGCAGAGCTTCAGTTATTCTATGGTTGGACATCTCTGTGCAGAGGCTGCCATTAAAATACTGTGTTATCATGGTGTGGATACATGAGAAGTGCTGGGAATCCCCTCCTCATAGCAGATAATGATATATAGGTCACCAGTTTCAACACATGAAAATGAGACCCTTATTTATTCATTCATTCATTCATTCATTCATTCATTCATTCATTCATTCATTCATTCAATCATTTATTTTAGCCTTGCAGGAAATACATGTAATTATTAAAAAAAAAGGCATGGGTAGCAGAATGATAAACCACTGATAGTTATTTGCCTTCTGAGTCATGAAATAGTGCACCTGGGCTAAGCTGTATTTTGGAAACTGCCCTAACATATCTTTAGTACTCAAACATTTTTAATGAAGCATATGCAATAATTACCTCTGTTATACTTACAGATCTGTAAAAATAAATTATGCTTTAGACAGCCTTTTATCTGAAAATCAGAACAACAAGATGAGTAACTAAGAGGTTAAATAGAAAACTTGGCTTTTCCTTCATTACCCATTTATCAGCAGTTAAGCAGAATCATTGGCAATGGGGAAAAATTAATTGCAGCATATTTTAAAACATATCTCATGTTGAATTAATTCTCCAAGATCACTTCTAGATTTGTTTTGAGTATTCTACAAATGTCACATGTTTTCTATTTACCAGCTGGTATGACCAGACTTCCACAGAATGCAATGAGGTTCCACTAGTTTTAAGTGTCCAACAAGACAGGAACTGTTCTTCTTTATCATTAGATGTGAAATACGAAAACACGTAAGAAATACAATCTCATTTCCCATTATGACAAAGATAAAAATGTCCTCTTTCAGGGCTTTGAAAATGAAACTGTTTGCTCTTCTCTTTTGATAGACATAGGCAAAGGCCAAGTAAGAATCTCCTACAGTACGATTCCACAAAGCTCCTCAGTTTTCCACATACATATATCTTATATAGTCTTATAGACTAGGTGCAAAGATCTGCCACTGCACTTACTCATTTCTCTGGACAATTCAACAATACCATAGAATTACATTATTGTTCCAAAGGTAAGTATATATGGCGTAATTCTATTTATAATCTGATTATTGTTTTTTTTCTCATTCCTCAATCTTGCTTTAAGAGAAATCTCAGCCATTGTCTTCAGTAACTGTGCCAGTATAGGATGTGATTTAGCTGATATTCAAAAAGAAATAATCAGAAAAGAATGCACCAAGAAAGTTCAAAATACTCACAAATTTTTTTGCTATCTATACATACTATTTTTTAAATACTTATATATAGACACTATGTATATCAGGACATACCTATAAACAATTAGGAAGCAGAAGAAAAGTTGAATTTACAATTTATGTAATTCTAAATATATAAGTAATCATCCAGTTTAATAGCATAAATAACAATGTGTAACAGGCATTATTTCAGAACAGTAAAAAAAAAAATTATCCAAAAAAGCCCCGAATTTTTTTATGACAACATCACGGGAAAAGGTCGTAATTAATGCAAAAATAAAGCGGACAATCTATTAACATAATCTGAATAAAATCCTTTCACAGTTAAATGCAGACACTAAGTGCTAGTATAATACTTTATTAATTAACAAAGTATTTATCCACAGGGAAATGAGGATAAAAGACTGTGTACTTTGTCAGAGTGCAGAAAAACGTGTTAGCTCTTCATAAGAAATGCATAAAACTCAAACAAAAGAATTATTATCTCTTTAAACCAATTACATTTAATCTCAGAAGAAAGAATGAATAAATCTGTTTCTTCATGTTACTATGATACACCATCAAAATTATGGAGATCACAGTCCTTATAAATTTCAAGGCTAGTATCCAGCTAGTCTCTTGAACTGTTGAAGGTATTAGTACCCCACACGGAATCTTAAGTTACAGGATTTTTTTAAAGAGGAGCAATAGTTTTATAAATGCAATACTTTATATGGAGCTGCTTTCTAGGTAAATTAAAGACATGGTGCTTTCTAAATGAACAGTCTTTGACACCTCTTGCCAGACACCTTTATACAGTATATCCTTCCACTTGCCATGTGCTCTGGAATTTTGCTTGTTTTTTCCCTTAAATTTTGTGAATGTTACATTTTTAGATAACCATATTTCAACTAATTGTAAATAATTTCCTGTCTGTTTCTTGTTAAAAAAGAGAACAAAACAAAAGAATGAGAAACAAACTAGACCACCAAAATTAAAAAAAACCCCACATTTACTGACCAAAACAAACACAAATGAACCACCTACTCAGAAAGTCTTAAGAGAAAATATTTTACATAAAGCAAGAGAAATTAGAATAGTAAAGATAGAAGAGTGTTGCTCAGAGGAAGACTGATCATTGAAACCAAATCATTGGTGAGTATGTGAACTATGCTAGTCTAAAATTACTAGTGGGTGATTAACAAGTTTCTAACATGGCTACTTTCCAATGCACCTGATTTTCAAAAATGAAATGTTTTGAGACCCGTAAGAGATCACTCAACCACTATGTCTTCTGCTATGGATTCTGAACCTGATCATCAAGCACTGCCCAGTGACTTTAGGAAATCCTGTATCAATTTGCATGCTTAAATCCAGTTGAGAACATTAGAGACCTACAAATACAGAATTCTCCAAAAACCTGAGTCACTTTACTCCCTTGTTGAAGAACCAGGAATAAGGAAAGGAGTAGACTGAAATTTGTTCGTGTGCAGATAGCCGCTGCATCATTTGAATCTTCCTGAAGCCTTTCATTCTATGTTATTTTGCTTTTACCTTATCATATTCTTTTAATAAGAAGTGCAGGACAATTGCCAC
>WEIV01005713.1:56130-69085 GCA_013390005.1 Calyptomena viridis | reverse complement strand
GCTTTTTAACCCTCAAGCTGGGAAATTAAAGAAAATTTGTATATAAAAGGCAAAAAAAATCACATAGGAATGTGTGTTGTGTATAAAGGTAAGTGCTTATATACTTTTCTGAACGTGCCAAAAAGCAGTATTATTAAAACATACCTTCCACAGTTTTCTTTGCTTCCTTACCACTGACATTATTTGCTGCTGCTTCCTGTGTTCTCCTTCAGGGCACCCTCCATTGGCAGAGGCCGGCTGTTCCTTTTATGAGCACAAGACTCTCTGTATGGCCTCTCCTGAAGAAAGTTTGATCATCCCTGACAGTTGCCCTGCTGCTCTCAACAATTCGAGGAGGAAGAGCTGAGGGGCAAAGCCATTTCCATAAACGATGGACACAATTCCTGCCTCTCCAGAAACACACGAGCAGTGCAACATTTGCAGAACTGGCATAGCTTTTGTGTGAGGAAGCCAACATGTGCTTGTTTATCATCAATTTTGCATCTCAACTGCTTTTGTCAGAAATCAGATTTACTTTGTGACTGGTTTTGGTTGGGCATTTTTTTTTTTTTTTGGNTTTTTTTTTTTTTTTTTTAATATACATTTTGGAAGAGTTCTCCCTATTTGAACCATTTGTTTTCTAGAAGAAATTTTCCTGCTAGTCAGGTATTTACAATCACCTTGATTGCCTTGTTTCTTCAGGAAACACTGAAAGAAAAATCCAACATAACTAAGATAATGAAGATAAAGATGCATAAAGATGTTTTAATTATACAAGATACATTCCACTCCCCCTGAAGCCATACTTAGACCTCGCAATTATTCTTAAAAAGAGAAAAGGACATAAATGTTTGGTTTGGTTGTGTGTTTGACATTTTTTAGATCAAATAAGAATCACCAGGAGACTTCCCTGAGAATTCTTGAAAACTGGACATGGATTCTCCATGATGAGCCACTCAATAGGAAATAGCAGGAAATGTCTGCTTCAGATCTCCTAGAGTAGGTCAGATATGCTCTATCCTATTGCTAAATTTGTTTCAACTAATTTCAAGTGGAAGGGCACTACTTTGCAATCCTGCCCTTAAGAAGGCAAATCCATGTGTGTTCTCAGTCTCAGAAAACAGCAGGTGATGTAGAGAACAGAAGAGATAAGTGGAATATATGAGCAATTTTACCAGGCTTTAGTAGCAGTAGTAATCACAGTCCTGTAATGCAGGTACAAACAGGTACAAACATGGATCTACCTTGGCTGCTTCAGGATTCTTTGGCACAAGGTAAAAGTCAGTCGTGTTACAGATCCTATGTCCAATTTTTTAGATAAAATTTCCTGAGATCAATTATTAATTCTTAAAATATACCTAAATTAGTCTAGTAAAACATATATTCACTGAATCAGTATCCAGTAATGTGTTGGGGACACTTTGTTCCATAAAGTAAAATTATTTTTTCCGCTGTTGTTTATTTTCCATTATTAACAACAACTTATCCACCAAACAGATAAATGCAAGCATTCATTTTAAATAAATATTATTTAAATTTTACACAGCTTAAAACGAAAAAACTACAGGATTAAAACTATTTTCACTCACCTCCAAGAAGAGAAGTTCATGGCTTTTGGGTGTCTAATGAATTAAGCCTTGAATGTGTTGTTAAACATGATTTTTAGCCACATTGAAAACTGTTTCTTGCTAATAACAGGTTTTGAACAAAATGTGCTATTTTTTTTCTTTTCTTTCTCCCATCAACTGCTATTTTGTTTCTCTTTTTCTCTCCAGCTGCTCATGTTATTACTTGCTTAATTTTTCCTTTTTCTCTTTCGATCTTCCCTCCCTTCAGGTGTTTCAATGCTAATTTTCAACTATTCTCTTTGTGGTAGATTTTTCTAGCAGTTATTTTTTTCAACTGTGTCACTAGGTTTTGTGTATTTATTGTTGCTGTTTTGAATTAAAATAATCTCATCAAATCATTGTCATTCCTGTTAGAGTGATTATTGGTTGAGCTTTTTTTGCATAAATATACATGTGATTAAAGTGTGACTGAACACAGCTTCATTTTACTGTATAATATCAGCTTTCTATTTATTGATTACCACCTCAAGAAAACATACCATGAGCTCGTCAAAATCAAGATATTATTGGGATTTATATTCCACAAGAATTGCATAGTAGCCAATAATTTTTCCTCTCTCTGTACATTTAAGACCTGCAGACTGGAAACCATATTCAAGTTAAGTAGCAGAATAAAAACTGCCCAAGGTACATGACAAAGCTTCTTTCTATAAAATATATCTAATTCTGTAGGTGTAGGAAAATCCATTCAGTAACCAAGTCTAGAGGCCTAACAGAACTGCTACTTGGACAGTTCCACAACTGAAGTCAGACATGGACCAAAATGAAGCAACCTGTCCACCAAAATACAGTTGCTCTTGGACTTATATAAATAATTACATCCCATGCCAAATGTACTCCCTTGGATATGTCAATAACAAACTGCTTATGTAGAAATAATCTGATTTTCTGTTATGCTTCCATTACATTTTGCCACATTCTTGGAATGACATTCACTAAACAACCATTAGAACTTAACATTTCAGTAATTAAAATATCATCTTGGAGTATTTTGACATCAATGAGAACAACAGGCAAAAATCTCTGAACCTAATTTGACTGTATAGATAGATTGAAGAGCTACACGGGGACGGAGAAAGAAACCTGATCAAAGAGCAACATTAAATTTCCATCCTTATGCTGATTTTCCATTTGTATTGTGGCAAAGAAAATTTCACCAAAGTAATAATGTAACTGCAATTTAAGCTGCCTCTACATCTGTTCCTTTTATTGGCATTACTAAGAAAACTAATGAACTTCCAGCACCATAATTTTTATTAAGGAGCTCGTGTGCCAACACAGAGAAATAAGACTCTGTGAAAAGTTAGTCTGAAAGTCACAGGACCAGAAACTCAAAAAAAAATAGTCATCTCTAGTTACACTGCCTTAAATTGACTAAGGGCACAATAGATATCTGCTGCAGCCAGATATCTACACCTCTTCTACCCATCATTTCTTAATGGAGAGAGATTAACACGGAATCACACAGCAATAGAAACAGTAGGAAAAACTCTTTGCCTAAGAAGCCCAGCTTCAGCAGAGGAATCCCCTCCTGGTCTGCCATGGGGCTTCCTCCTCCGAGGAAACAAACTGCCATCATCCTACCTGGGATTCAAATGAAAATCAGATTACATGCTCACTGTATGCAATGCTCAATCTTTTCTCCTCTGCAAGCATTTATGAGACACAGGGTATCCTTTACCAAAGGAGAGAACATGTAATGATAACATATTTATGAAACTTAAACGGTTCAATTACTTTCATCCCAGTAGCTTTATGAGAGAGGTAAAAGTATGAAACTCCATGAAATGATATAACTCAGAGGAATTATTACAATGCTTGTGCATTACTACTAATTCCACCCTATTAGATGATACTATATCTTTTCATAATGAAGATTAAATGCAGCAGAAACCATATAATGGCAGAACTGCTGTAGATCAAATTGAGTCTACCATAAGAAAAATGATCACTGATCCCAAGACGTTATGGAATAGTAAACTTAAATTGTGCCGCTTTTCAAGTTTATGTGACTATGATTATTTAATTTTCCTTTGTGCGTGCTCAAGTATAGCTGATATGCAACTACACATGAGAGAACCTGAAATTAATTTGTCTGTATAAGATCAGTGACTGTACAAATTCTTATGAAAACTAACATGCCATGACAATAGTAATTTTGATAAAATTACAGTAAGAACTGCAATTCTCTGCCATCTGGCTGTCTCATCATAACTACTTTGATGGGCTTTTTATTACTTATTTACTTACTTCAACTACTTTAGCAGTTGTTTCAGAACTTAGAAATGTTAACTGCAGAACAATATTAAAGAAACAGCATTGCCAAAGCTTAATATTAATTCCTTATGAAAGTCTAAAAGAATCTACAATCATCTTTAATTAAAGCTCTCTAAGAGATCTTCTCTATAATAAATTTACTTTATAAGAAAGCAGACACATTCTGTATTTCGTATTTTAAAATGCAAATATATATTAGTTTACAGAATAGTCTGATTAGTTTATTCAAAAGTCTGAATGAACTGCCATTCCCCTTTCATTTTCCTATGTAAAACCTTTCAATTACTTTTGGAATTGAGTTACATATTTACTTAATATACGAACACAATTAACAGACTAACAGAGAAGTGTATCTAGGTACATTTTTACAAATAAGGAACCCATTTACTTGAGGTCAGGGTATCAGTACTGTGCATTTCTAATTCAATCATATTTATTCCAAGGCAAATCATCTCTTTGGAGACTTCTTATGAATATTAACTAGCCACCATAATTTATTTCCTTTATAAGGGGTGGAGAATGGCAGAGAAGGTCGAACGCTGCCTTTATGTTACCACTGCAAATTAGTTTGCTTGATAAAGATCCTGATCTGAAAACATAGAACTTTTGTAATTTTATACTGTAATCTTTCAGATTCAGATTTCTGAGATAAACCCTAGCATGTCCAAAGCTCAAAGAACCTTTCCCTCTTTTCCAGGACATATGGATATTTTCCATATCCTTTGTAGAATTATTAGATAGATAGTATGCAATATGGTTCAAAATGCGTGCACACTAAGTATCATCCAGCATCATTTAGCACACGTAGATTTTATAGAAATGTTAAACTTCTGAAGCCTAAGGGTAAAGAAAAAAGTATTACAGAAGGCAAGTACACAACTACTAACCTAGCAGCAATCTAGTTCTGAATATTTTTTTCATATGCTCTTTAATACTTAAGAAATACTCTGATACTACCTGAGAGAAGTTAGTAAAGTACAAAGAATAGATTTGGCGAGATAAAGAGATTCAGTGCAATTTCTAGTGAACACCTGTATCACGAATTGTGCCATCAGACTTGACACTATTGCCAATCTTTTACTGGTGTCAGCTCTGCAGGAAGGTTAGAATCATATCCTGAGTTGGAAGAGAGCCAAGGATCATCGAATCCAACTTCTGGACCTGCACAAGACAACTCCAAGAATGACACCATGTGCCTGAGAGCACTGTCCAAAGGTTTCTTGAGCTCTGGCAGGCCTGGGGCCATGGCCACTGTCCTGGGGAGCCTCTTTTGGGTCGTGAGGAGGAAAATCCTGCTCCCACAAAAGCCACTGCTAGCCAACCCACATGGATCTTAGTCTGGCTGGGCTTTCACCTGTGAACCCAGAAAGCCCACTTCCACTTTGGAGAGGTGGCCAAACTCTGGTGTAAACTGGTACAGGCAAAGACCTGTGATGGGAGAAACTCCACTAATGATGCTGTATTTGTATTGTGAAGCTGGAAGTCTACAAGGTGCTCAATTCCACCTTCTGTGAGCTCTAAACTCTTGGAGAATCAAATTTAAAAAAAAAACAACAACCAGCAAAACACAACAGATAGAGCTGCCACCCGAACTCCTTGCAGATGGCATAAAATAGCTTAACTACAATTCACTGGGAGCTAATTTCAGTCATTGCTAATACATGCTGGGTAGAAAATTAGTGTCAAACAACCAAATGGCATGATTTTTTAAAAAGCATTTGGATTCAAGTTTCAAATACTCTCAGTTAACCAGTATTCAAGTTTCCAGATTCAAATCTCTTATAGAATTACTCACTACCAAGTATTCTTTCAGTTTTAAGAAAAAATATGTAGGATGTTGAACGTTATTGTAAGATTGTAGCAACTGGAGTAATGAAACATATGGCTATATAATACAGCCATATATTTATATAATGACTGGACAGATTTAGCATTTTTCTAAATGTTTGCTTATCCAAATCATTTTTCTCTGCTGAACAGTGGAATATTTCTGTACAGAGGTTTTCCTTTTATTCTGTATTTGTTAGCAGAGACCTGTCTGAACAGGCCATGTTACTGAAACTATGGAGGAAGGACATGCAATTCAGATTTATTTCTGATTTGTTCCCTTGTGTCCATTTACTTATTTTTGTTAAAAGCTTTTTTACTTTTTAATCCGAAGACCTAAAAATTAAGAGATTATCAATTGCCCTATAAACGAGTGTATCAGAAAATCTGCTGGTTTATCTTGGATTAAAAAAAATAGACTTACTGCAAAAATACTTCTCAAAAGCACCAGAGTTACTGCCTTGGTAACATCACATATGAAGGTTTAAGCAACATTTCTGAATTACATTTTTCTTTTTTTTTTTCAAACTTCATAGATTAATAACAAATTGAAACAGGAAATAAAGGATGTACTCTATACATCTAAGATGTTAAACCACAGTTTGCATCTGTATAGAGTTAAGACTGCAATACTGGTAATTCTACAGTTCCCAAAAGTTAAGATGTACTTTTTTTATTAGAAGCGAACAGTTTTTTGTAAAAATAATGGATTTATTTTTAAAAAGCTGTAGGTACTAGTAAAAGTCAAGGAGTGGGTTGCTTAAATCTGGAGGCATGTGCTGGACATTAAAAAAAATACAAAACAATTTTTGCTTTCTGTTATTGTAAAATTAGAGCACTTTCTGATTTGTTTTGCACACACATTCCAAAGCTTTACCTGTGTTTATATATACCATCTAGAACACATAAGATAGATGTACAGGAAAAATGCTACATTTTGAGACCAGTTAAAGGTAAAGGAACTAACAACAATTTAATCTGTAACTTGCTAAGATCTTTTGAATATTTGAATATTCATATAAAGATGAATATACATTCATCTTTAACACCAGTATTGTTATTCTATATTAAAACTCATGATTCAAGTGAAATCTCTATTGGGCTTTTTTTTTCCCTCCAAGCAAACTGCAGACAGATAAACACTTGGTAGTTAGAAAGCCAAAATTCTCAATAAAATTGCTTATTTGTAGAGTAAGTTTTTGTTATGAAAATAATAATTACATGGCAAAAACATCCAAACAATTATGCTGGGACAAAACTATGACTTAGGAGATAATGGATAGAGCCAGCAGGGATTAAAATGTGCAGCATTTCCTGGTCATTTACTCACTGGAAGATTTGAAAATCAGTTTATTCATGGGAGAAAAATAACCTATTGCCACCAGTCCTTGATCATAAAACACATAGAACTTTAAACTCTCAGTGCAATACTGAAAGGAAATAAATGTGCATCTAATCAGCTTTGCCCTTCATAGCAGGTATCACTTTGGCAATCAGGAGCACACTGTGGATAGCAAAAATAATGGGAAGACAATATTGTGAGTGGAAAAAAAACCTACACACTTTGCAAAATACACAGAAAGACGGTAACCACAGGTGGCTATTTTTGCTGACCTAAAACAATTCCCTAAAACGGTGGCTGTGATGCAGCCAGAACATAAAGGGCATGTTTTCATTTTAACTTATGCATTCTTCTGGAATCCTGAGGTCTGAGTAAACTGCACCATCCCAAATAACCCTTCAAGATGCAAAAGAAAGCTCACACTGACAATCCACAAAGAGGGTGCATGAAATGACTGCCTCTTACTACTGAAATCCCAAAGAACCATTTCTTTTTACACATCTATATCAGGAATTTTATTCACTTCCACTTGAGAGAAACCTGACAAAATGAAGCAACCTTACTGAACAGGATGGTAATTTTCATAAAATGCACAGTCAAACTGGTAAAGACAAAATCGCCTAAATTCTCCCTATTTTTACTGCAATTTGAAATAAAATAATGTGAAATACAGTCATTGTGGGTTTCTTATAATAAGACACATTTTACAGGTACTAACACCAATAAGTAATGTATATGAATTTGCTGGCAATTCTGAACTGCTTGTCTTTCATAGGATTTCTTATGGCTATTTACATTTTCACTCAGTGAAAATCAATTACCTTCCTGCAATAAGCCTCATTTGCTACCTTTGAGTATAATAGAAACACCATTAGGATGATGACATTACCCAAAAGAAGGGCACCACACAGTTGGTAGACATAAATTAAGGACCCTTTCACATATGCATTAGAAATACTGCTGTGACTGAAATATGCATAAAATCCGTATCTATTAGAGCTATTAGTGTGTGCCGGTGATGATTTTGAAGGAGGAGGGGGAGATTGCGATCTACTACTTTGACAAAATTATGTATTTCCTTTTTTTTTTCGGGTTTTTTCCCCCCTCAGTATGTGCCACTGATGCAATAAGCAGAGGCCCCCAGCTGAGCTGCATTTGGAAATGCCACTGAGCATGGTGTGCGCGCTTCACTTCCCTCTGCTGAAGCAAGACACTGTCAGGAATAGAGTGCATGTGTTGCCGCCAAGCCCGCTCCTCCTTCCTCACCCTGACCTCCGGATGTCTGCCTGGCTGAAGGCACCGCTCATGTGGAAAACAGCTCCTGCAGATCAATTCAGAGGATTTAGGGACATTTAACTTCCATCAAGACCGCGTCGTCTTATTGATATGTGGAGACTAACTTATTACGGGACGTTAATGGGACTAACGGAAAGGGCTGTGGGGTTTGCTTGGGGGGGGGAGGAAACTAATTTAGGGATTCTCCCCTTGGAGTCTGTTAAGCAGAGGAAGCTACTTCTGAACGCAGTTATTTTTACCTGGGTTCTTATGAGCTTAAGCAAAGCAAAATTATAACACAGTGTGATGATATATTATGTATTAAAAGTGTAAAATGCAATTCCCTCCTTCCTACCTCGGTACTCATTTGACATACCAATGAGCCCGTTATGAACAAGGAAAATATTGGGATGCTGTTTCTCTTACTGATTATGTTTGTGATGTGTTAGATAACAGAAAAGCTCTAGTTTACTTCTCTCGTAGACATATCAAAAACTATTTAGTTCTACCAGAACTTAGGAAAAGGGCAGGTTTTAAGCTTGCTCTTGCAAATCAAAAGTTAGGATAATCTCAGTCCTACAGAAGGCATTGTAAGGCTGACAGTGCTACGAATAAAGAGTTAAATCCATTAAACACCCAACATAAATATATGAAAACTTGCTTAATGACCAAAGACAGACATATTTAACATGCAAAGGGGTGATCCAAGACTCCTGACATTCCATAATGAAAAGCCACATTAGCAATATAACAAAAGGAGGAACGTGGGACTCCTCTGCCTTATAAATTAGGCAGATAAAGGTGCATAGCCAAATGAAGGAGAGAGGAATCCTATCTAGTCACTGTTCTCTGCAGTTAGAAGTTCCCTGTATTTTGAGTCTTCTTCTACACTGCAGTTCTGTACTGTGACAAATCAGAGATAGTATTTCTACACAGAGTGCTGGATACTGAGCAAACAACCAAAAGTCTCCCTAAAAATCAAACATTAGTGTTGTGTGGTTAACCAGATGCACAAAGGTGTTACTATATTTGAAAAAAATATATGCTGAGAATCTTGCAAGGTAAAGCCCACAGATCAATAGTAGAGTTAGCAAGTGCTTTCATATGCAAGATTACCTTGCTCATAGTAAAAAAAAAAAAAAAAAGGTTTTCCTAGAATCCAGCCTATTTATACAATTATTTTGATTAAGTTGCCATTAAATCTTGAACTGTCATTGCAATCTAAATATTCAGCCACAATGGAACAAAATGAACACAAAATATTTCCTAGGTAATTTCCCTTCTACTCTATCTCATTTTTCTGTTATGCACAAAAATAATGTCTGTATACGTTTGCCAACTAAGCTTGAAAGGAAAAGGGTGTTGCTGAGTTCATAAGGAAAATGCAGTAAGGAACTAACCCTTTCTATTTTTTTTTCCTAGAAAAAAAGACTAAATATGCATTTGAAAAAGTACTCTTACAGTGTGCATTTTATCTATTTACATTAAAAATTATAACTGACAGAGGAATGATCACATCTCTAAGGGCATTTCCATTGCTGCAATGTACAGTAGAAAATATGCAGAATGGATGTGGCTTCAGATTAATCATTTAGACACTATACATTTCATAAGGATAAAGGTCATAACAGTTGAGCAGCTAATTTCCATCAACATTTTAAATAAGATTATATGATACATACAATTTTCATTCAAACTAACTGGAAAGAATCTGTGCAAGGTATTGTGGCATTGCAGGAAATTACCTGTCTGAACGAAGAAAACAATACGGTGGAAAACATGGAAGTTCTTTAAATATAAAGCAAACAAAAAAAAACCACTTAAGCATTAGATGCTTTTTTCCCTGTCTTGAGTAGAACTAATTCTAGAAAACTGTTTCATTTTAAGGACACACAAAAGTGTGGCATTTATCCAAACTCTAAACTGGGGAGTTTTGAACATATTTGAACTTTTTTTAAAACCTGTGTTTAGAGTCCTTTAGAAAGAAATGTGAAAGAAATGTTGTTTCAGAAATAAATGTAAGAAATTAATAAGAATTTGGAATTACAATAAAATTCGCTATTTAATGCAAATTTACGTATCTAGGTACAAAACTACCAAAAGCACTAAATATATTGCTTTTCTTTCTCAGCTAATTACATTATTCTGATCTTTACTATATAAATATGTGTGAAGAGAAACATTTCTTGCTTTCTGCTTAAGCAATTCTTGTGCACCTAATTATTAGCAATGCTTAATAAAGGATTTGATAAACGTCTTAGTTAACTGACTGATGGATATCAGCTTTGAAATTACATGATCTAGCAAGGAATCAATTTTTTTCTTGTGAAAATTTATCTCTATATTGGAAACTAGGACATGGTGAAATTGATGCATTTCTTTCCCTACTTCTCTTTCATCCCAACCCTGAAGTGATGGGATGGGTGGGAGAATGAGTAAAAATTCTTGCAGATTATGAAATAAACATTCTAAGAAAACACTTGTTCTGTCACGAATACATTACAAAGACCCAAATAAGTACACTTGATAGCAGAATCAGGGAATAAGGCAGGAAATGCACCGGGAATTGAATTTTTCCAAAGGATTTGAACAAAGAAAATATGTCTTATTACATTCACCCTAACTTAAAGCAGGGAGTATTTAAGCCTCTGGTATTATTAGCTTGCTTACATGCTGAATGGGAGACAAAGAGAACTGGAAATGAAAAGAGCCTCATCCTTCCCCACCCCACTGCCATGTTACAATTTCCATCAAGAACTGTGCCCAGTCCCTTGAACTCAGTCAAGCTACACCAACAAAAGTAAAATGCAAAAGCAGTCTTGATTCAAGTATCCAGCATTCCAGTAATGTTGGGATCTCCCAGGAATCAGATTCACCTGCTTCACAACTGTTCTGCAGTACCAGGCTAGGTCAGAGCACAAAGAAGACTGAGGTCTCGGGGCTTAGTTTTGTGGGGATAACACTGAATTCCCACAACGTTCATGTGTTGATGTAAAATGTCATCTACAGTCTACAAAAAATAAATATATTGAAAAATAAAACCATGCAGTTAAAGTTAGGAAACCAGGGATGAGTCTGAATTCCAATCCCCAGCTCCTTTGGTTTATATAACAGCTTTTAACCTTCAATTTATATTAAGACAAATTCTTCCCAGTGATTTCAAAGACACCAACGATAAGTTTAGTTTAGAGACTTTGATAACTTAAATGTTGTTTCCTTAACTGGCATATTTTAGAATTTTTTTTGGCATTTTAGATGTGTTGGAAGATTCAGATTCCAGGAAATTGTCCTGACAGTCCTGTAAATCTGCTACTGCTCAATCTGACTGCAAATTATCAATAAATATATTGTTAATAGATCAGTATTTCCTAAACATAATATTGAAGCAGTCATTCTGAGAAGCAGCAAATGAAAAGGAATACTTACTGCAATCTCACTCTACGCCTTTCCCAGCTTCCATTAGCACATCTCTGCATATCACAGCCACCAGTTTGAGTTTAACTAGATGGTGCAGAGACATCCCTTCTGCAGTGTTTACCAAACTTTACCCTTAACAGGCCAAATCTTCACACATAAAGGAAAAAAAAAACAACAAAATAATTCTTTATTCTTTGCTGAGGCTTATGTTTCTTTAGAATACTACCTTACTGTGGTTTCTACAGCTTTTGTAATTATTTAACTCCAGTTGTCTGCTAAAGAACAAGATATTTCAATATGAGAAAGTCCCATGGAAATCTCACCTGCACAGCAGATCAGAGTCAGGACAGTGGACCATGAACAAAAATTGAAATATCCCTACACTACTGTTAAATCCCTGGACAGAAGTGGTTCTGGTTCCTGCCATATGAAAAAGAATGTAGAGAAAAACTAAAAGAAGGTGTAAAGAGACACAACAAGCACTATGTAGTAATTTCTTAAGCAAGGAACAGAGTAGAATATGATTCTTCAGTTTGGAAAGAGAGAACAAGGAATGTGATGGCAATCTAGTAGGTGACCATGGAGAAGGATTAATGGATGACTGCCTGACTGTTCACTGTCTATTTCAATTTAAGAAATAGCAGATCATCAGATAAACAAAGTTGCTACAGGTTTCAGAACAAAGAAAGGAACACTTCTTAACAAATTCCTAATTATCCTGTGGAATAACTTCATTTATAATGTTGCGAATCCTAAAGGATTACAATTTTTTAACAAAGTCACAGTGGGCTTTTAAAAGTTCATGCTACCTTAATTATGTTGATAAATCTTTGTAATGTTTCATTTCAACAGTATGAAGCAACTTGAAAGATATATGTTCTAACACATACTACTGCAGTATTCTTTTGAATTATTTCTCCTGTGGATTCATTATGCAATTAAACAAAGTGTTTTTTAAAAATTCTTTTTAATGGACTGGAATAATCATAATTGTCCCCACGAAGAGACACCAGCACCACCCACTCAAAAATCCAAATACATTATTTTCATCTGCCTCAAAACATATGTATACACTGCAGTTCAAGACACTGTCATGGTACGGTTATCTCACATTCAGGGTACTAATAGGATGATGGTAGTTGTTCCTGGGTCAGTGAACAAGCCAAAGCTGCCTAAAGTCAGACTGAGGCTTTGAGAGAAAAGAAAGAGG
>WEIV01005713.1:30084-49487 GCA_013390005.1 Calyptomena viridis | reverse complement strand
GTGCATGCAGAGACATATAAATAAATATGATGGCAGGGCAATTTCTCTGTAAAGAATAAGCAAGTTCTAAAACTGATGGATGTTTCCCTGCGACTTCACGGCTTCAGTCAATATTACATTTCTTTGTGGCACTAACTCTTGTTAAGAGAAATAAGAGATTTCAGCGAGTTTGAAGAAAAGCTTTTAGTGCCACAGCTCTCATTTACTTCCACCAGAAATAATAATTTATAATTTCAGATTTTTAGCAATACATTCACCTTCCTTCCACAAATGTTTTTAGAGCTGAATAGCTTAATTCAGAGGTGTAGAACTGATTAATTCTTTCATACAATACAGGGAAATGCCATAAGTTGCAAGTCTTCTGTGGTCTGACCTGCATATTCACCTATAAAAAATATTGTACCACAGAGTCATTAATTATCTCCAAGTATTGCTGCAGTTCCCAGTTTGTGAGTAACGTGGCTGTGGTATGAGGCCCACTGAGCCTTTTGCCATATCCAGGAGACACACACTGCATGGAAAGAAGGAATGAACAGCTGAGATGCCCTGCTCCAGGAGGTACCAGCCAGGGAAATAAAGCATCCCTTCAGAGCTCATGGACCTCAGCATCCACTGCTAAACAAACCCTGGCTGGTCACCTCCTCTCTCAGCATCCTCCTAGGCCACCATCCTCTGTATCCAACACCTGAGTGCCTGATGTATATGAATAAAGAGGTTGCTTATCTACTCAGAGAACAATCTTTTTTCACATGCTTAGGTTCTCCTTGTGCTGAGAATAGCAGTACTGGCATCCAAGAAAACGTTTGGTTGTTTGGAGGTTTTTCCACTGATTTCCTGTTACACAGATGTGTAGATGTGGATTTGGAAGGCACCTACAATGTTTCTGTGAACTATACATTACATAACAGAGAATTGTGCTGTATTGGCACATTTGTTCACCACAAGTCTTTGCGTTTTTAAATAAGAAAGGACAGAGAATTGCACTGGTGATGCAGCAAAAATGGAGCAACAGGATACATTTTTATGTATAACTAATGGTTCCATCACGTTATAATCAGGCAAGAGACTGTGACTTGTATTCTAGATCAGGTTGAATGCAGGTCTACAGCCCTCAAAGGAAGCAACTCAGAAATCTGTGTACCCAGAGTTAAAATATGAGTTTCTTTTCACTTGCATGTGAACACTATTGTGTACAGAGCTGAGCAGAATGACAACAAAAATGCATAAATATGAGAAGACAATTTAAGCTCCCCCAAAACCTACAGCAGTAAAGTCATTAGCACTAAAAAAACTTTTAGTTTCAGCATGATATACTTTCAGTCTAGTGAGTGCAGTCTTGCATATTCAACTCCTGGAAAGTGATTTGTACTATCCTACTTCAAGCATACTAGAATTTCAAACCAATAAGGTATATCAAACATGTAAAAAATTAACACATTTTTGAAAAAAATAGCTTTAGGTTTTTAAGTAATTTTTTAATTATTATTTTTCATAAGTCATGATTTCAAGTTGTTCTTAACAAACATCTTTCACAAATGAGCAAAGAAACCTATGGGAACAGGTATGCCTATATTTAACAGCTTCCCAGCTGAAAATGCTAAAAGTGTGAGTAAAGTTACCCAAAATTTAGCACTACTGTACCAGAAAAGACATGCAGGCTTTGCTCAATTTGAAAAAGAAGCAATTGTTTCCTATAATAGTAAATAAGTGGGGGAGGTTGCTTGTTTATTTTGTAGTATATCATTTAGTCATGAAAAGCTTCTTAGTTTCATTGTACACTGGATTATTTAAAATGTTATTACCATAAGGCTCAATATTCCATTCAAAATAGTTAAGTATGTCAAAATACTTGGATGGAAGGGTATCAACAGACAATAAACACTGTTACAAGTTATGCAGACAAGGAGAGTGTTTGTTTAGAAAATAAAACCATGGCTATAGTGAATATTTTAAGTTACAGTAACTGAATCCTGTATTTCAATTGAATTTATTGTTTTCAATGGTATAAATGCCAAGTAAATCATTAAAAGAAATGTCAGCTCTATCAGTGGCAGCTGCTCTCACTCCTAAAAAAGGAGGGGACGTGTAGGAGCAGGGCAGCCAGCAAAGCCCACAGCGGTCTGCAAAGTCACTAGTGGGAAAACAACAAAGGCCTTTCCATGCAACTAACACAGATGTGCCCATAGCCAAACTGTCAGAAACAGTTAAGATGACAGCTACTCACAGTTCATTATTTCCTTCTCACAGGTCACTGGGTGACAAGCTGGGTCACCATGCTTTGTCGGCTGCTACAAACTTCCCCACACCCCCTCAGCCCCCCAGTTCTTATTCCAGTTAAATAAAGGTAAGCTGCTCAAGTTGATATATTCATGTAAACCAATATCTTCAAATGCCTTCTTAAAATGGGAATTTAGTGTTTATTACGCCTTTCTTTCATTCTCAGATGGGTATAACGTTTCCTCTCTGTGACAAGCAGAGAACTGGATTTGTATCCATAGCAGATACAGCTATTAGAATAATTTTGTCAAGATGTGACTGAGGCAGATAATGAAAGCTAATTTGTCACAATTCAAAGCTTTAACCTTTAGAACACTTACATGGCAGATATATAATGAAAAATCATTGCAACTCAGGGAAAAGATGTTTTTACCAGAGAGGACTTTCCACAAATAGAAATCTGGGAGGATACTTAAAATGAAAATAGACTTTTAAAATGCAGAATATACAGTCTAAGGCACTCTTTTTGTGTGTGTAATATGTATCAATAGGTTTTTAAAACAATCCAGTAATGAATTAGTGTTTATAATGCATTCTCATCTGTCTTCCTGGGATAATCAATTACAATACAGATGTAGACTATGACTTTTACTTATGTTTTGCCCACATGGAATTTAAAATGAATGAACAGTGTATAAAGAATCAAGGTCAAGCATTTGCTTGGCTGTAACAACAGAAGTTAATTGAAGAGCAGATCTCCATAGGGGTATTCCTTAGTCATTTTTCTTACACTACTAAAGTCTTGCAGAAATGTAATAACTGACTTTTTCCAATTGATTCAGAAAAATTAAAATGAAGCCAAGTGTCCCAGATGGATCTTAGTGTTAAATATGACAAGGTCATAAGCATTCTGACTCAAATCCAAGAATGCTTGTTCCTAGCATGTACTTAACTTGGAGCACACTTAAATGCATATCTGGATTAGAGACCAAATATTCAGAAACTTGTGAAATCAAGCTTACTTATGGAAACAAAGTGATCCAATAAGACTTGAAACCAAATTTGCATTAAAACCGGCAGTCAGTTTTAGAAATGTGACTAGTGAACAATTAATTAAGGAACAATTCAAAAATGTACTGCTAGGACAGCACAGATCTGTTACAGTTGATACAAGAACACTCTTTTACTTTCCTAGTTGGGCCCAACATGTAATATCACAACAATGAGAGAAGTAATTTAAAACAGTCAGAAGTTACAGGGGTTACATTTCCACAAGGTAACACCTAAAACATGAAGTTATTATCTCAACCCAGACAAAGGCAATAAGATGTAATCTCTTTATAAAAAGTGTCCATTCAAAATTATTTTTGAGTGAAGGGAGACAATGGATTCGCTGTTTCCCATACATGAATAGTGAGAATGAAAATAAGGATGGGAAGGAAATCAGTGGTCATTAGTCACTTGGTAAAGCCATTAGTTCCTGTGCACTGAGGGAAGTTTATATGTCACAGTCCCACAACTCACTGATCTACTCATCCTTATCCTAAAAGCCATGTCTTTTCAGCAGCTTGAATCCTTCATGTCTAGTAAATAACTTGGATTTTGGTCTGTTTGGGGCAATAGTTGTCATATTTTCCTCAATGATATTTGCTAGAATGGATTAGTCACCTTTCACATAAAAAGTCAAGGATTCAGTCAGGTAAATCAGAGATAAGGTTTGAGTTTTTCTATCTTACAGATATCATGTATCATGCAAATTTTAAAAGTATGAGATGCATTAAAAAAAGCAACATTGGAAAGAATACTGAATAAGATGTCCACAAAGATACTGAGGGCTTACTAAGACCACTAAGATAATACACAAAAAAACCCCCTTAATTTTATTGTCATCTTTACTAACACACACCATAGGATAATGTGCAACTGGCTAAGCAATGTGCAGGTAAGAAAGGGGATGCCTGCAACCTTCAACCAGCAAAAATAAATAAGGAAAGGAAGTCTGAAAGTATGTAAAATATGGAAACAGACAAATTTACAATCTAATGAACCATATTCTTTGAAACTTAACCTTATTCTATAGGAAGTGACTGGGAGAGCCTTATGAAAAGGGTTTTCCTAGGCTGTCTTCGTGCTGTTCTGGCTCACCACGAAAATGTGACTGTTTCTCAGAAACCAAATGAGAAAAACAAGAAGAATGACATCTCTGAAATGCATATTCCTACAAAACTAAGCTGGAAAACAAAACATTTAGGGTGGCTTGGATCCCTGTACAGGTTTAAGAGTTGGACTTGATGATCCATGTGGGTCCCTTCCAACTCAGGATATTCTGTGATTCCATCAGGACTCAATAGTTTAAAAAGAGGCCTTGGCTAGTGTACTCAATCACAAATACATCACAGGACTGGCAGGAGACTTGAAGCATTCCAAAGCAGGTGGAAGCCTGGTGATATACCCTTTAACACCTAAAAATTACCCTAAATATCTACATCTGGGCAGCTGAATCTCCTTCCCTCCATCTCAGTAATCCAAAGTTTTATAAAAATCTATAAATACTTTGAGAAGGGCCATTAACCAAAAGAGTTTCATAAAAACCAGTTGAACTTTGGAGGAACAGTGACCATAATCTTCACTTTATCATCTCATACATCTGGACCCGCTGACACAATTCTAGTACACAGAGATTATTTTCCTCTAACACAAAATTCATACCTCATTTGTGCTTATGACAGTTTTTTATGCTTTTTGTAAAGGAATTTTACTGCTACTTGGAAATTGAACAGCTTTTCAAATCACAGAAGATAAACCCCTGTCTCCTAATCCTACATCACCTTTCAGTCTCTACAAACTACAGTGGGGTGTGGCAGCTGTTTAACAGAATACATTAGTACTTATCACAGTCTAGTGAAAAATCACAGGAAAAGAGAATTTAAATCACTTAGTACCTCCCATAACAGAGGTAACTGCAGTTTTGAATTAGTTATAATTGCTATTTAATGGCAAATATTTTTGACAGTAAAATAATGCTATTCTGGTATTAAAATGTATTTTTCTATATTTAAAGCAAATTCAGGAAAATACTTTCGACTGTATAACTTCACTTTCAGTGGGAAGATCTTGACTGTAGACAGCTCTCTAAATCAAATGTGGTTGTGCTGGAAGAAGAGATTTTTGGCTCAATGTTTATATCCTGTTACTGGGGCTTAAAGCACAGACACTGAGCTGAAATTTCACTTATTCCATTGTTCCTAAATAAAGTTAAATATTTCGTAGTGACCCTGACATCACATTACATATTTACAGCATAACAATTCATACTCAAACGAGTATGGAGAAAATAATGTTGGATAAATCCTCATACTACATTGTAGATGACATCTTTTGAAAGAGCCAATATAGTCAATATTGACATTATTACTCGAGTTGACATTTTAAACATACAAAAGTTCTCACCAGTAGTTAAATAATTTATTTTTAACAAAGCTCTAGAGTCATTTGATTCCTCAATTAAAAAATAAACTATCCAAAATACAGGTAACCTACCTCTAGCTATACAGTTCCCCAAAGGCTACTGATAGCCAATACCTGCAGATACCTCAGTCAAGTCATAGACTTCAGGCACATTTGCAAAATATTTCAAATACTGAAATATTTGTAAAATATTACAAAATATTTCTAAAATAATATTATAAAGGAAACACCTCAAATTCTCCTTGAAGGAGGACCAGAGGAGCCAATCTACAGGTTCTCTAAGAGTAATTCTTCCAAGGGAAGAGTTAGAGTAACCTAGATGAACCAAATCCTATTGTTGCTTGAATCCTCTGCAAATTACTGTCATTAACTTATTGCCAGTAGTAACAACATCAATGAGTTCAACTTTAATCCTAATAGCAAGTGATGTCTTGTGGTCTTTCAACTGAATGAGAGGTCAATTTTTGATATATTTTGATTTAAAAATACCCAAAACCTCAAAAATAACTGGCCAAATGCCATACGTAAGAGACAGTTTCAGTTATCTAAAGAAAGGCAAAATGTTCTGCCTGCTGAAAGTAGAAACAATTACAAACACTACTCTTTATCTGAAATTAAAATACAGTCTTACAATGAAAGTGACTGTCAATATTTTGGCTCAGCATGATTTTCAGGTTTCTAATAAAATCTTTACCACTTAAAGTTAAGTCTTGTGGTACAAAACATGTCACAATGTTGATACACATCCTATTTCTTCCTGTAATTTGCATCATGTGAAATTTATAGATAAAAAATTGAAAAGTAAACTTGCAATTACTACCAAACATCATCCACATCAATCTTCAAAATAATAAAAGAAAAGAGAAGCTCATAAATGTCACCCCTTTTCATTAATTTTGGTCAAAATCCCTGTTTGCTTATCAGCCAGAGGGTTTCTGAGATATTTCAATAATATCCAGGAAATCAATCTTACATGAAACTGAAGGAAAACATCTAATGTCATTGAACAATAAATATCAGTTCTGTCAGTGGCTTACCTTTGAGCTGAGGCCTTAGGATGTTTCTCTTCTGGTTTCCTCACCAGTGCCACTGTCAGCTGTGTAGTCTCCCCTAGGGGATCTGCAGGCATTAAATGGGCGTCCAAAGGTCCTGAAAGTTGTTTCTGATTGGGGTTGCTGACATTTTTTTGCAGAACCTAAGAGAGGAAAGTACAACCATGTAATTTATATATTGCTAATTAAAAAAATGTGTGTCTACTTTTTCAAGCCAGGCTGTTGATTAGCAGAAAATGTCAGAAATACAAATAGCTGTGTCAAGATGCATCAAGAAGCACAAATCTAGAAATCTACTGGGGTTTTTTGGTTGTTGTTTCTCTTCCTTTCTTGAGTTTTTCCACATAGGAAATTTCAAAAATTTGTCCTACATGGACTATAAGCATAAACTGTTCTGAGACGGAAATATAACCAGCTTTTTATTCATTTATAATCCTGTATATAACTATTATTTGCCTATTCTATAAAACTTTATTCAATTAAGAGATCAAATAGGTTATTTTTTTGAGGAAATAAGCTGACTTCCGCACTGATATTTCTCTTTTCAAAATGTGTTTTTGAAAGGACAGTCTCTGACCTGCCTCTGGCTTAATACTGTGACCTCTTCTGCTGAGCTGCTGTCTGTCTCCTGATGAGCTGCAGACCAGGCCCCATGGTGAATACAGTTTTCTGTCTGGGTCACCTCCTCTCTTTCATTTAGTTCCTCTAGGTAGGTCAGGACAAACTCAGGGTAAGCCTGTAGGAAAGGACAAAGCCAGAGGAGTAATGAAGAAAAACATCAGCTACATCAGCAGAATCACAACAGTCTAAACACCAGGGAACAATGGGAAAAGCAGTTGTTGATGCACCCAATGTCACAAGAGTTCCTGCATGTAGATAACTTTGTATTTCCCAAAGTTTTCAAAGTCATTGTTAGACAATGACCTTTTTATATGGGCTAAAGTGAAAAACCAGAAGTATTTCAACATTATATTTATCAGTTTAAGAATGAAGACTAACAGCTCTCAAAATAAAAATTCTCATAAGAACGAAGAAACAAAATTTTGTAACCATGTCTTGAGGTAATATTTAATGAAGTATAGGTGACTTTTGCTATGGTTTGAATGTATTATATTAAAAGAATTTAAAACCCAATATTCTGAAATCAAGACATGTTATATACATAAAAAGCCTTCCTGATGGTTTTGAAACCTGAGAAAATTTTACTGGTTTAATTCATTAATGAAGTCAATTTTCCTTCTTAATCCTCTTTTGATGTTTGCTTACATGGCAAAATGCCTGGAATAAAAAAAATTTAAAAAATAAAAAAAAAAGACAACCACAAATATTACAGTCTGTTGACTTTGAGACATTATATCTCATCTACTTTAACCTTATACAATCCAGATCTTGTACCATGGTAATATGATCAATTTTTTTTCTTTAGCTCAGTCCATGAAATGACTGCATGGCAGTTTCTCAGGTGCTACTTCAATTCAAGTAGCTAGTCCACTGTCTTCATGATGAAATGGGCAGAACCTTTATTTATAGAAAATATTTTGTATTTGTAATGAAAATCTTAGTTTAAGGTTCTGTGAGCATCTGTACTACTTTTTAAAAGAAAATGTATAGATATTAACTAGACTAAATTGGACCAAACCCAGGATCTATTAAAATTTTTTGACAGGTAACACTTTAGCAAAACAAAATCAATAATCCATAAAACCACCTAGTCACAGAATGAAGTGGCTTAGAAGTACATGAAAAGCCATATTTTTCTGCTCCATCGCTCATTAGTGAATAAACATAAGTAATTTCATTATAAGGCAGGTAATACTACAGTAGTTAAGACTTGAGCGTATTTTCCAAAGTCAATTCTGAATAGGCATCACACAGATTCAGTGAAACTTTTAAGCTCAAGTGTAAAGTAAAATACCAAAACTGAAACCTACAATTGAGTTCTGAGTAATAATATTAAAATATTTGGATGTTTTGACCTTGATTTGTACTGGACACCAACAATAAAGTTCTGGTTTTAGCTTCAGTTGCATGACTTTTTCTTGATCCTTCTCTCAGACTTTTCCCATGAGTGCAGTTGTTTTCAATTTAAGACCACTTATTTTTTACTTTAAAATAAATTCCTTCAATAGCAAGAATACAATAAGCAGTGGGGTGCTTATATTTCTTAAGGAAAAAAATTCTTCACCAATCAATAACAGTAACTCTCCTGCTGTTTATCAACTTGTATAGGCAATATATCATGAAACTTTTGTCTCCTGCTTCATAGTTCCATCTGCATTTTAATTCTGATGAAATACACTCAGATTTCTGTGAAAATTTTTTAGACTTGGCTGAATGAATAATGAGGTAAGATTCCATTTCTTTAAATAACAAATTCTTCCTCTACAAGCACTTCACACTCACTTTAAGCAGTGCTGCTAAGGAAAGGGGTTCTGGGTCATTTCTCTCTCACTTTTCACCCTTCCTGCCATCGCTTTTTCCATGAGCAGAAGAAATCATTTGGCAGCCGTGCAAGAAATACAAGCAGAGAACTGACCTGAGTTTAAATTAACACCGTAAAATGATAGTTATTACCCATATTTGTACTCAGGTCCAGTTCAGTGTGTGGTACACCTGTGCTGGGATGCCAGGCAGCATGGAAACTGGTGTGGGAATCCCAGTCTGCCTGAATCAGCTCAAAGGCTATAGGTCTGCCTTTCCTTTATGCCGAGCAACTTCTGTAGGTATTCCAGGGAAATGCTATTCTTCAGGAAATAAAGCAAACTCCCAGGGCAGAATGCAACAAAAGCCTTAAACCTTCCCAGGACAAGAAAACTAATTTGCCAGCTAGTTCAACCCTTAAGCAAATACTAGATTTTAGAAAGTTTTATTTGTAGTCCTAAATATGTTCCACTATGTTTAGGATACATTTTGCTTTCACTGCACACATGATGCAATCTATTGTGAAATACATGTTCAAAACTAGAGCATATTAAAGAGCTTGATTAGCTCATCTTGCTTGCTTCCCAGAATTGATAATTTACTTATACATTTATTTACTTATATTTACAAGTTTACACTTCATTGCCTTATACTTCTATTTTGTTTAAGTTGTCCATATAAGAGTTGTCCTGAATAAGAGTACATAACTTGATCTTTTACAAATATAGGTAACATTAAATATTAATCTATTAACTAAAATGTAAGGGAAAAATATCAAGATTAATTTGTTGTTTCTGAATACGAATAGTTTGGGAATCAGGAAAGCAACATCAGGATTGAATTATGAATCAACATCTCAAAAAATACTTGATGATTTTACTGGGGGTTTATTTGAAACCAAGCTAGTATATTCTGACATGAGTAAAGCACACCTTGATTGCACAGGGAGAATGTATGCGTGGAGGAGAGTGTGTTAATGGCAAACACATAAGTAATAGGTCTTAGTTCCAAGAAACTGAGTTTCCTTCTCAATCTGGATGTGTCACATATCATTACACTGTATTATGCTGCTTTCCTTTGTGTCAGTTTTTGTTGGCCTACATATGCTGCAACTTAAAACAACATGACACTACGGATAAAGGGAATGTGAAATATATAGAGGAATACACCATTTTCCAAAGAGATCTGCTAACTACTAGCATTTTTTCCTGATAAAAAGAAACACAGACTAGAACTGAACAGTGTTATACTTAACTTTAGAAATCTCTCTCCTCGTGATATGCAAACTACAATATTTGTTGTATAAATAACAATCAGTATGCATAGAGAAATAAAGAACTGCACTGCTGACGACTTAATTTTTATTTACTGGTAATTTGGATCATTCTAGCATAATTCCAGATAGTAGACAAAACAATGGGAACATGGTTACCATTTCATAAGGCTGTTGGAGTTGTATGAGTAGCAATCTAATCTAGTGTCCAGATGAAAGGATGAGGGTTGGTGCTGGAGTGGAATATCTGTTATTGACTTTCTACTGGACAGTGGTTCTCTGCAGTCTTCTCAAGGTTAAGTATATATAATGCTGCAGATATTCCCAGCATGCCTGTGAATGTCTCCAAATGTTCAAGTGCTCAGAAAAAGCTACATTTTAAAGACTCTTCAGACACATGAATCACTGGATATAACTCACCGGTGTGTTGACACAAAACTACTTGTTATTTATTAATTCATTTATTTAAAGATAACAGGGGATAAAAACACACTTCTGTGCATACTTTACCAACCTCCCCCTGCTGTCTGTGGACTCCTGACAGTACCAGAAAGGAACATCTTAGAAATTTATTTTTCCAGGAAAATACATTTTATTTAATCACCAATCTATTTTAAAAGGATTATTTAAACTTTCAAAAGTAAGGACAACCAAACAATAATTCAACACTACTTTGGAAAAAACCTCTGTTGCAATTACTTTTTCTGTTTCATTGGGGGGACAGGTGTTTCTAAATACATCATTTCTGTTTAGACCTGAATAGAAAAAAAAATTAATTTTCAATGCTGGGTTTTAGGACACCTTTGGCAGAGGATTTTTTCAAAACTCATCGAGATTCATCCATAACAATATTAAGGACTGAATCTCAAAAATCTATCTACAGCACATTAATTTTACACAAAGATGTTGCATGATTTGCAATAAAAACAGAATGCCTGTAACTTCTTTAATAAAATAACATTTCACTATTTACTAAAGTTTTTCCATGTTTGTCCAATAACTGAATTCTTTGTGCTTGCTAACTGTTAATCAAATGTTAGTGACACATCAACCTTGAGCTTAGTGATCTTAATTTCTATCCCAGAATGTGTTTTAAGCATCTGCTAACAAATACATATAAGAGCAGAGAAGTGAACGATTCATTTTAGATGAGAGTTACTGTTTAGATTTTTTTAGAGTTGCTTCATTTCTGAACAGTGACTCTCGGTTATCACAGGCTACTATACAGATTAAAGATAAGACTCATTTTTACTACATAGTTGAAATTTAAAAAAACATACAATTCAAGAAACAAAGTGCTAAAACCAATATAAAAATCAAAATTCACAAGTAAAATTATGTACAGGTTCTACTGAATTTAAAAAGGTTTTAATAAAATGCAGTATGTTTCTATTTATTCATTCTATTATTCAATAAATAGAAAATATTTATAAAAATAACATGAATAACAAATAGTGTAGTGATATCACAGCATCAAAATAATTAATACAATTCATTGAAGTTTCTATATAGAACAAGGGAACACACTAAATAAAAAAAAATTATCACAAAATCCAGTATTTGACAAATGCAGATATAATGCAATATTTTACAGTACATAGAGCCAGTGTTTCCTAAACCCACTGTTGACAGAGTCTGCTTTTGTCCCTGTTACAAAATGAGTAATTCAAAGAGCTATATCTCATTTTACCAAAACACAAAAATAAAACACTATTTACACTTCAAATAGCATGATTTTGCCAGGAAAGAACTTTTGATTTCTGAAGCTAATACCATGAAAAAGCATCTAATGCAGTAAATGAAGATGTGGAAAAGAAGTAAGTCCTCTGCAGCTTATTCTATTGAATAAAAGGAATGGGAAATGAGTCATGCATTAAGACTTGGAGGGAAAATGAATTAATTTTTATAATAGTGCAAACTAAATCAGAATAATTACCTCAACAAGAACAGTGTTCCAGCTCCATATGATATCGAAAACATTGGAATTTTTAAATCAGGTTCAAAATTATTCCATTTCCCATTAATCTTTTACAGCATGTGAACCCAAACCACATTCATTAAGAGAGAACAGATTTCTAAAAATACTTTTTTCTGTCTAAAATGGATAGATTCTGTTAGAAGAGACTTACAACAATTATCTGTTGTAACCCTCTGATCACTTCAGGGCTGACCAAAAGTTAAAGCATATTATGAAGGGCATTGTCCAAATGCCTCTTAAACACTGGCAGGCCTGGGGCATTGTCATCTCTCTGAGAAGCCAGTTCCAGCATTTGACCATCCTCTTGGTAAAGAAATGCTTCCTAATGTCAATGCTGAACTTTCCCCAGCACAGCTTTGAACAATTCCCATGTATCACTGAATCTCAAGGAGAAGAGACCAGCAGCTTCCTTTCCTCTTACCCTCCTCAGAAAACTGTGGAGAGCAATGAAGTCACCCTTCAGCCTTCTTTTCTCCAAACCAAACAAGCCCAAAGTCCTCAACCCCTCCTCATAAGACATTCCTTACAACTTTTTGCCAGCTTTGTTGCCATTCTCTGGAAGCATTCAAGGACCTTCACATCCAGAGCAGCACACAGCACTCGAGGTGAGGCTGCACCAGTGCTGAACCCAGCAGGATGATCACCTCTTTTTCCCAGCTGGCTGAGCTGTGTTTGATGTCCCCTGAGATGGGGTTTGCCCTCCTGGCTGCCAGGGCACACTGCTGGCTCCTGTGGAGTTGCTGCTGACCAGCACACCCAGACCAATGTTAACAGGGTTCCACTCCTCTCCCAGTTTATACTTGTGCCCAGTGTTACTCCACTCCAGGTGCAGAGTCAAGCCTTTAGGATTGTAGAATTCCATTCCAATAATCTTTGCTGGATGCTCCAGTCTGTCTAGATCCCTCTACAAGGTCTCTCATCCCCCAAGAGAGTCAACAGCACATCCCAGTCTCATACTCTCAGCAAACTTGCCAGTGGTGAATTCAACTCCTGCATCTGGATCATTGATAACAATGTGGAACAGAACTGACCCTGGAATTGAACCCTGAGAAACATCATTTATGACTTGTCACTAGCCAGATGTAACCTCATTCATTTTCTCAATATATACAGATAAATACTATTTACTTGGGAATCCAAAGGTATATATGTGTGTATTCATGTGTAGCAATTTATTTTATTAATGAAATATTCAATAAATGTATCAGAAAGTATCATGTTTCCCTAGAATAATCTAAACCTGATTTTCAACCTCAAAATTGTATCTATCTCAGAGGGTTTGCAAAAAAATATTATGGAGCTTTGAAAGTCTAATATATTGGAATGTAAAGACTTTATAGTAAGGTTCTTGAAACTAGTCCAAATTTGTAGTTATTCATAGGTTAAAGAACTGGTGAAAATCAGCTCATTAGTCAAACTATACAAAACTAATAAGTTGTCCCTGACTAGTTTCTTATGGTCACTTCTTCACTACAACCAACTTTTCTTTATATATCAAAAAAGAGACACTGAACAAGATTTTTATGCCAGATATGAAAGTTGGGAACATACTAAGAAAAAGAGGAAAAGTATTTTTGACAGTAAGACAAGAACTGCAATTTCCCTGTCAATCTGACAAACTCTACACCATTAGATAAATTTAAAGTTACCTACATCAGCTGAACAAAAATCAGACAGTCACAAACCTTAAATCTATATTCTGTAGGAAGATGTCCTAAATTTGTATGACATAAAGATAAGTTTGTCTTTACCTAAGTATATGATACAGGGTTTTTTAAACTGAAAAACAGCTTCAAAAAAACCAAAAGGTATTGCACACACAGGGAAAAATATGATACTGATGTTTAAAATATAGTTGATATTACACCTTTCTCTGAGATCTAAATAACCCACGTAACACAATTTTTTCTTGAGAATTGGGTGAAAAAAATTCATGTAAAAAAAAAAAATCTTTAAAAATCCCTGCCAAATTCAGAAGTCTAAATTTCAATAAGATTTAGTTTATGCTGGTTTTTTTCTTAATTTCAATTTTCCAAATTTCTTCATTCTCCATGAATTTTGACATTTTATAGTTGTATAAATAGTTTCTTTTTAGCATGGCGGTTGAACAGAGGCTGCTTAAATAAATGCAATTTTATCATATCTTCAAATAGAAGCTGTTCTTGCTCTAGTTTCAGGGTGTTTACAAAAACACATTTCCGAAGAAGTGTCCTACATCAGGCAAGAAGGAATTCTTCACATGCCAATATAAAGACAGTTGCTTAAGGATATATCAGCCAGCCAGGATTGTGCGTGTCTGACTTGCATAACACTTGCTTTAAATGTAAATAAATCAAAACTAGGTTCAGTACACAATCTTATTCATCTGGGCCATGTCTAGGGAATGTCTACCAGAGGTTGGGGTTATTTTTCCCCCAAAGTGTCAGCGAGTGACAGATCTCAATGACACCCCACGCTATTTTTCTACAGGGAGTACCAAGAAGTAGAAATATACAGACTTACTACAAATCTTGACATGTCTAACAGTCCCAGGGTATCACATCAGCCCCTTTAGGTTATTTCAATTTGATCTACATATCCATGAAAATAAAAATCAATGTGCCCAATGGTCTAGTAAAACATTCATCCTATCCCATGCAGTCATTTCTCCTCTGTAAAGTCCAGGCATAAAAGGCACAGTGACCCTTGGAGCGATGCCATTGGGAACACATCCATCTTAGCAAATGATGTCATGCTGAACAAGGTAATAGGTATAATCTATTAAGAGATGTTCCCCCTTTACTCCTTTGTGGTGGCCTGCACCTAATTATAGAATATATAGAATATATGATATAGGGAGAATAGTCTTCAGCATCGAATAGGAGATCCACCATGTTATTCAAAATATGGAGCCCAGGTTTCAAAGTATATGTATAGCAAGTATTTTTTTCTATTACATCAGTGGAGTTTGGCAAGATTTACAGGTCTTGTGAGGGAGTAAGGCACAGAAAACACAGCATAAAAACAGCCACCAAGGTTGAAGACAAGTAATATATTTCTACACTTGACATATTCCAGGTATACACAAATATATTGTTTGGATGGCTGTTTCAGCTGCCTCCAAATACAACTTGCTCAATGTAGGGCCAGAGTAAACTTGGAGATATCCAGAATACACTATGCAAATAAAAACAAAGTAAACACTGTTCTTTTGGTGGGGAACAAATAGAAGAATAGAAATACAATCATGGGTCCTAGTCTGAACTAAGATGGCACACTTCCACTAACTTCAGATCCTTTTAAGATCAGAGGAAGCATTCTGGTCTAGACCAAGTATGCTGTACACTACCTATAACCCCTTTATTTTGTTCATATTTTGAACTGTTAAAGTTCTTAAAAATGTAAATCTTTATCAACATTTAAAATATTTAATACCTTAGGTATTATGATGTGATTGTAATTTAGTGACTAGTTATAAAGTTATAATTTAATTCCAATCATTTTAAATATCAGATGTCAGCTATAACAAAATATGGATCATTGTAGTATGGGTTATTTATTATATCAGAACTAATGAAACCAGAGAATATAGCAGGTATACCAATATTTTCCAAAATACGTGCATTACTTTAGAAAAAAGAAGAGCTAGTGAAGAGTTAGAATACCTTTCCTTTATACTTTTAAGTTGATGTTCATCTAGAGATGTGCCACCAGCACCGATTTCAGCTGTAATTGGCTGACCAACAGTGAGGCAGCTCTGTGCTGCAGCTCAATTCAGAATCCTTCCAGCTTCCCAATGAATGGAGAAAAGGAGAAGGGGAGGAAAAAAAAAAAAAAAAAGGTTTGAATAAGTTAAAAGAACCAGAAAATTCAACAATGTGTCACAAATAGAGAGGTCATTATGCCTGGATAACCCAGGATATTAACAGTTGCAGAAAGTGAAACACTATCCACAACTTAGCAGTCAATGAGCCCTGCTCAGAACCAGTGATCTGCTGTACAACAAGGGTGGCATTTTACAGTTCACTGGGAAATGGAACAGACCCTTGATATCTTCATTTGTCCTTTTTCTGTGCATATTTCACAGTGCAACGATTTAGGGTCCATAACGTGTCACTTGTTATAACTACAGAGTTTACTTGAAATATGTATGCACAGAAAAAAAAAAAAGTTCAGTGAACTGCAAAGATTGCAACAAATCTATAGTCTTCGAGCCAATATAAAGTTTTACTCCAAGTCTGAAACAGTGCTGGTTAAACATGGCAAAAGTCCAGTTTGAACTGGTTTCGCTTCCAAAAACAAATTACAGAAGCAAATCACTTCAACCTTTGCTATAAATCAAGAGCTCAAAAAATATTTTTTAATTAAACCCCACTTTAAAATAGAATGGCTATAGTAATAATATCATTGTTTTGTTTTCAGTGTTTTACTACACTAACTATAATGTAAGAAAAGATTAGAAATTGAGATAATTTTTTATAAAGAACATTGTCAGTGACAACTGTCAGCATTGCATATATCTGTCCTTACAGAGTCACAGTAGAAAATGCCACTAACAGCTATTTATTGGTGGAATATTGGTGGATTTGCTATATGTATTTCTAAGAACATTTTCTGCTTGTACATTTTTTCTTCACAACCATAAGTTATCATTCTGAACCACTGATTAAGAGGCAAATTAGAAAATTAGAAAAATGTCAGTCTGCAAAGACAGTTTATAATTTCTAAGAAAAATTTGCTGTACACATGTAGCTCAATACCTTGAAATGTTCCAGGTAACATTATCTAACAGAATAGCAAGGGATAAATAAATTATAATTGAAGTTTACCTGTGTACTGTAGAATGTCAGTAAAACATTATTTTGCTTAATTAAGCATGAAAATAAATGTTTCAGCAGCATATCCAAGAACTGGACTATATGATTTTACAAGTTCTGAGAAAGTTTTGTCTCTGAAATTCATAGGTATTGCACTGTCTTCTGCTACTTGAGGCCAGAAATGGAAACATCATAAGTTTACCCTGAATTGCTGGCTTGACTGCAACAGAAAGTACTGGAAATCATAAAAATGCCAGTTTCATGAGCTTTCCATCCACAAGTTTTTTAGGTGGATTCAAAGGAGTTTTCAGACTACCCTGTGCTGATTTAACTGAGCTTCTGAGGCTCTTGTGTTCAATTTTTACTTCCAATTACATGTGTTGCTTTTCATAACCCAATAAACGAATTTTTTGTTTTCATACAAAAAAAAGTCAAGTGAACCTCAATCAAGCAGAACATTAAGATGCAAAGGGAGACCTGTGTGTCTTGAAATAATAGGGGGCAAAGCCTTTAAATGCAAATATTAGTATATTTTGATTACAAAAAGACCATTGGTCCTTACTCCAATATGATATGGATAGCATAGCTGGAGAATGAATTGAGACATTATGCTCTTTATCATGTATCTTTTAACTCTAACAAGACCTGTACTACAAAACAAACTCTAAGACAAATTTATCATGAGATAAATGGTTTATCAAAATGTGTTTAAGTCATTTTGCCAGTACAATAGGCACTTCAGTAAATATGCACTTCAGTAAATGCTTATTTGTTTTAAGGAAAAAAAAAAAGAAAAAAGAGATTGTGCTTATGTCATTTCAAAAGTCTATCAACATCCAGATTTGATAGGATTATTAAAAAATAATCCAGTTAGGTGTTACATGTTTCAAGAATAACGTGAATCTCCCTCTTAACCTGCAGAAAATATTGTAACTAAAAATAGTACATTTAGAAAGCGCACACACGCTGATTTCAGGAACCAACTTTGGACAGTCAGTTATTTGAGGTGAACAAGGAGAATATTTCCATTTCAGTGTATCAGTAAAAAAAGATCTACTAACAGCAGAAATAAAACAAGGTGGAGTTTAGCTAAACTCTGCAAATCACTTAGACACAACTCCATGTGTACACACACCACGCACACACACAGAGAATAAGCTTTTTGTCCTGTAATTCGTGACAGATATCTAAATTCCAAATAATAGTTTGTTTAACACTATCCCAGGCTGAACCAGCTAATTGGGTAAATACTCCTTGTGCTGACTGAATGATGTGCTACTTACAGTATCACCACCTCCCTCCAGATAAATCCACACAGCACGAGGAGTTCACATTTAGCAGTAAAGTTGGCAATATGATAATGTACTTGATGAGTGTGGAAAGGTTCTGTTGCTGCCAGACCTTTGACTTGAACTTGATAGGGCTGATCTGGCATTCAGTGACTGGTTACATTCATCAAGAGGTGAAGCTTCGCAACAAAGATAATCTGGTGGAAGCAATTAGTATTCAGAACATCAATAATAGGTCTTCAGCATTTGACTGTGGGCTAAGCAAGGCTTTCATAATATCTGGTATGTAATACACTTCTAAAGAACTAAATCACAAAACTATTTTAATTTTATTCTGTAATATCATCTGTTTTTCACGTAGAAACATTTTTTTAAATGTGATCTAGTTTTTTGTTTAATCCAAGCTGTACTAATATTCACAAATACGTATTCCAAGACTTTTACAAACTTTCTAAAAGGTTAAATATATTTGGTTTTATTGAAGTGCATTATAAAGTGGCATAAGTTAGGTTTTTCCTGTTCCACAGGAATTCATTTAGAGTTCTTTGCATTTGCAGTTTATGGCATCAGATTATGCTCTATTGTTCAGTGAGAGGAAGTCAAGAGGAGGACAGCAGTAGTAGTTTCTCCCCCATTTTCCATTATCTCCAACAGAGTCTCTGCCAAGAAGTAAAATTATTACTCCATTCTAGCCAATAAGTTGGTGTGAAAGACACAGTCTAGACCTTTCTCTCTACAATTTGAATATGAACTCTCATTAGAATTCGCTCCCTCTGCTGTCAGTTGAGAGAACAGCCAACAATTATCCCCGTTTTTTCTATGCAGGCAGTGCAGTTAAAGGTACAGCACAAGGACCTGTTTTACTCTGTTTCCATTCCAGCAGAGCAGAAAACCCACAGTGAAATGCAG
>WEIV01005713.1:5088-17563 GCA_013390005.1 Calyptomena viridis | reverse complement strand
ACAGCATCATCCCACGGGAACATCGCCGAGCACCCCTCAATCATTCCGGGTCGCGCCCTGCCCGGGCAGCCCTGGGACAGGCCGGGCCCGGCCACGGTCCCTTGCACAGGACCCGGCCCATCACGCCATGGCGAAGTGTTCCATCGGGAGATTTCACCCTTCCAGCGGCGCCCCCTCCCTCGCTGTCCAGCAGCAGCCCCGACACACAGTGTGCCGTCTCAGCACGCTCCAAAGAGGAGCCTGGAGCAGCGCGTCCGGGAGGGCGAGGGAGGGGATTCCGCCCCTCTCCTCTGCCCTTGTGAGACCCGACCTGGAGCGCCGCCTCCAGCTCTGGGGTCCCCAGTGTAAGGACATGGACCTGCTGGAGCGAGTCCGGGAAAGGGTCATGAAGATGCTCAGGTGGCTGGAGCATCTCGGCTATGGAAACAGCCTGGGAGTGCTGTGGTTATTCCGCCTGGAAAAGAGAACGCTCCAGGGAGACCTTACAGCACCTTCCAGTACTTAGACAGGCTACAAGAGCGCTGGAGAGGGACTTTCTACAGGGGATAATGGCTTTAACTGACAAAGAGTAGGTTCAGATTAAACATTAGGAAGAAATTTGTTACTGTGAGGGTGGTGAGACACTGGCACAGGTTGCCCAGAGAAGCTGTGGTTGTCCCACTCCTAGAAGTGTTCAAGGCCAGGTTGGATGGGGCTCTGAGCAACCTGGTCTAGGGGAAGGTGTCCCTGCCCCTGGCAGGGGGTTGAACTAGATGATCGTTAAGGTCACTTCCAACCCAAAATATTTTACAATTCTATTATGATCCTAAGGATCTTAAATCCTTCTTTTGCCACTCTCTTCTGACTAAAAAGCATGTTCTCTGCAAATACTACTAACTCTTGAAGCGTGGTTACTTATATTTTGTGTTTCTTTGGTCACAACTCTGGTGCAAGCTGTCACTCCCCTTCTGCTCTACGTACTCATTCAGTAGATCTAATATGTTCTTCACACCTTCATAACTTCTTTTAGACATGTGATCGTTTAGAAAACTGATCCATTGGGGTTTATTTCTTAAAATAAAGGAAAATGGGGCAATAATATGTGGATGAGGTATCAAGGACAGGGACTAGTTGATCATATTTGTCACTGAAATAAATGTAAGTATACATTAATACACCAATGTTAATCAGTTCAAATCAATATTTGAAGTATCTAATGACTATTCATGGAAAGATAAAGATAATACCCTAACAGTTAAAGTTTCATTTATTGTTCACTTACTCTTACATGCTTTTTCTGCCTGTAGCAATTTGAAAAAAGGCAGTTTTTTAATTTTGTTGTGGTTTTAAGTAGCCAGAGTTTAAAATCTGCAATCTGAAGTTTTCTATATATGTTTTTAAGTTTAGTTGAATCACTAATTTACATATCAGAGATATAGGAGCAGATAGACAAAAAAACCACATATGGATAGTGTGTTTTTCTCCATCCAGTTACAGAGAGGAGGCATAAAAATTTAAATTTCAGTAACCACAACAGCTACCTCAGCTACTAATTTGAGTTCTTGCTTCACACAGAAGAAATGAGATTTTAAAAGTTAAGTAGTCTAAGGTAGTTGTTTAGCATATTTCTGTAGTCTCTGTGTTCAGATAGACACCTGTATGAAGCAATTCACATTGGTTTTAAGATAAACAAGGCATTTGGGACACTATCTCTCTCTGTTGAGAATTAGCAGTTTAGACAACTAGTTTGTGTTAGGAACTTCGCTGCTGTTAAGAGAGACTAAAACCCAAGCAGCCATCACAGTCTCTTCAATAAGGAGGATGTAGCACAAATTTCAATGCAAAAATAATTTCCATGAAAAAATATTCATTATATTCTGATTAAAATGAAAACATTAGAATAATTAAATATGACACATTAAAAACAGGTGCCACAATCATTGTTGCCAATACAACTCATTATCAAAGAACAAGAAATTTTTTCCATGAAAGTATCTGTGCAAGACACTTCTGTGCCTCATCCTTCCTTATCTTTCCATCAGTTGAGCTTATCAGACACCCTTTATGTCCCCTCCTCAGGAAACTCACAACACCCTGTATCACACTTTGACATGGAAATAGTTGTGCCTACTGGTGTCTTGGCAACAAACTACTTTAGAGACAACAGGAAAAGCATAAAAGTACCACTTTTCTGTCAAGATTGGCAGATTAATTCTTAGAGGTCCAAGGCTTAGAGGAAAAACAAGTAGTTTTATTTGTGTGAAAATAAAGTCAGGATAAAAGCAGGAGAGATATCTAGATCTAGCACAGGAAATCCCTGTGCTAAACAACCAAATAACCCATGTGTATAAAAATACCTACCATCCTAATTAACAAGATTTCAATCAGAAATTCATCCAGTAATGTTTGGAATACAACCACATCTCCAATAGTGTCCCCAAGACCAGGACTATGGGAATCCTGAACAGCGTATTTCAGCAGTAACAGAGATAAAGCTCTTAATGAACCTCTCTGGAATTTTGGAACCACTGAGTGTGAGGTTATTGAAGCTTTATCAGACAGCATTTATGGGCAGAGAGCTGCAACCCTCACATGAAGTGGCAACAAAACCATGTTCTCTGAGCTCCAGTGAGTGGCTTACCAAGACCAGCAGAGACTGAGCTGAAGAGGACCAGAAAGCCAAGCAGCCACTTAAACCTCCAGAGTCTCATCCAATTCAATATTGTATTCTGAACAAGGTCATGGAAAATAGGTGAGGAGAAGGGAGAAATAAAAGGGGACGAGAAATACCTCCCCAATGGGAGGAGGTATGGGATTGCCAAATGCCTCCTTGTCTCCCTGCTAGACAAAACTTATTTTTCCACTGTGAATGCAGGATTGAAAATGCTGAGCATTAAAATGTTAACAAAAGCAAGAGTTTGAGCAAACTATGAGGGGGAATCAAGGGTGTATTGATAAAAGCAAATGTACTAGCAAGGAAACATACAGGGAAAGACAGTGTGTGTTACATAGGGAATAGTACAGAAGCTGACATGAACTTCAAGAAACCATCAAGAAAAGATCAAAGTGTAAATAAGATCATAGGGGTCCTTTTTTATTTTTACAACTTGTTTTATGTGGCTTTTATGTGTGGAGAAAATAAATAAACAATCTTTCTTTTGAACTTTAATAAACTCACAGATTCCAGGAACAAAAGGGCTCATAGGTAGCAATGCCTTTTGTTTCAACAAGAGAAACAAGGGATCCCTCCCCAGAGGCTCCTCCAGTAAAATGTGGTATCCTTCATCTACAATAACATGGACTATGTTGACACTGAATGGAGCATTGACTCCCTATATAAAGGAATGTTTAATCTAGCAGATAAAAGTAGAACAAATCAGGTGTAATCTGAAAAGCAAAACAGCAAGTTTGGTTTTTTCTTAAATATGATGGATTCTTTAATACACAAAAGCTATAGGGTGGCTGGTACCTTTATAAAGGATGGATTACGCATTGGAGTTTATACAGGAATCACTGGGCAAAAATTCTGAGCACAGCCACTCTTCTTGGTTTTCTGGTCTCTGCATTGAGCATCTGAGAAATATGAGCAGTCCCTTAAAGCATCTAAATACATTCATATCAGAGGTATCTTTATTCACAAACATACCTTAGCAATTTCACATCATGGGCACATTGTGTAGTCATCCTGTTCTCTATCCAAAAGGATAGACCAATTTAGGATTTAATAGTGTCCATGTTATTTGTCACTGTCCTTTATCTGAGTTATGATAAGCATTTCAGAGCTCTTGGTGGGTCTCTGTTCAATGTGAAACAGGTTTTTCTAAGTGTGCAGACCTTAACATCATCATCCCCAGCCCTAGCAAACAGAGATGCTCTTGGCAATCAATACTGGTAACAATTCAGCACATAATGTTTCATGTCATGCAGCTTGATTTTGAGCAGATCTATATAAAACAAGCCTGACACTAATGGCTTGCAAATATAGACTTCCACTGTTTCTACTATTGATAGGGCAGAATTGATATTAACAATGGCAAAGTTGAAAAATTTCTCTAGTGAAATTCTTAGCAGAACACCATAGGGGAAACTGTGCTGCAAAAATGAAGAGTAGTGGCAGAAACTGAACAATGGTGAAACATTGAAAAAAAGAAACAGTTTGGGATTAAACTAATTGAATCTGACAGATATACATTTTCACAGAATAATCCCTGGAAGCTTATTCACAAATAAGAAGGCATGATTGGTAAATGTCACCTCAGACAGGTGGTTCTTATTTCATACAATCCTAGACTCATAGAATGATTTGGATTACAAAGTACCTTAAAGACCATCTTTTCCACCCGCTGCCAAGGACAGAGACACTTTTAACTAAACCAGGTTGCTCAGAGCTCCATCCAGCATGGGCTTGAACACTTCCAGGTGCGGGGCATCCAGAGCTTCTCTGGGCAGCCTGTTCCAGTGTCTCATCACCCTCACAAGGAAGAATTTCTTCTTAGCATCTAATCTAAATCTGCTCTCTTTCAGTTTGAAGCCATTCCCCTTTGTCCTGTCACTACATGCCCTCACAAAAAGTCCCCTCCATCTTTCTTGTTGGCTCCCTTCAGGTACTGGAAGGCTGCAATTAGATCACCCCAAAGCCTTTCTCTTCCCTTCCCTTCCCTCTCTCAACCTTTCCTTACAGGAGAGGTGCTCCATCCTTCCAACCACCTTGATGGCCTCCTCTTGACCAGCTCCGTGTCCTTCCTGTCCATCCAGAGCCGGTTGCAGTGCTCCAGGGGGTGTTCCATCAGAGTGGAGCAGAGGAGCAGAATTCCCTCCCTCAACCTCCTGCCCATGCTGCTTTGGATATAGCTCAGGACACTCATGACATGGCTGGGTCATGTCCAGCCTCTCATCCACCAGCAGCCCAAGACCTTCTGGGCAGGGCTGATCTTGATCTTCATCCCCAGCCTGGATTGATACCAGGGGTTGCCCCGAATCAGGCGCAGCACCTTACACTTGTGTCTTGTTAAATCCCATGAGATTCCCAAGGCCCACTTCTTGAGCTTGTCCAGGTCCTTCTGGGTGGCATCCCATCCTTCAGGTGTGTCAGCCACACCACTCAGCTTTGTGTCATCTGCAAATTTACTGAGTGTGCACTTGATCCCTCTGTCTATGTCATTCATGAAGATACTCAGTAACACCGGTCCCAGCACAGACCCCTGAGGGACACCACTTGTCACTGATGTCCATCGTGACTATTAGCCATCAACCACTATCCTCTGGATGCTGTTCAGCCAATTCCTTACCCACCTAGCAGTCCACCCAGCAAATCCTGTGCTCTCTAATTTGGAGAGATGGATGTTGTGGAGGACCATGTTAAAGGCTTTACAGAATTCCACACAATGACACCTGCAGCCCTTCCCTCGTTCACTGATATAGTCACTCCATGGTACAATGACAGTAGGTTGGGACAAGAAGAATGAAAAAAAAAGACCTCATCGGTGAAGGAATGAAGAGTCCAAAACATCACAGAGTATTTTAAAAGTACAGCTACACATTCTTTCTGGTATTACTCCATATTTGTTGAATTATGCAAGAAGCTTCTTTCAAATATCTTAAAGTATATGTTTATTAGATTATTTTCCTCCTCCCAAACTATCTCATTTAGTGTATGTTGTTTATGCTAATTGACACAGGAAGTCTCACATGTCACTTTTCTGTTCACCTGGGCTTTGCGTCAGAGCAAGAACTGAGTATTTTGACCTGGATAAATGATACATTCCTATAAACAGCTGATTCTGAAGAAACAGAACTACTGGCAAAAATTATATTCATAACTAGTTTATACCAAAACTTGGATATAGCCTTGAATGCAATTTAAAAATAAATTTTGGACAAATTTTTGTGGTTTGCCAGAAATTATCACCACTGAAAAACACTTTCAGTAAAGAGCTCCAGGAGTGGAGACAGCTTCTATCAGCTGCTTTCAAAGCATTTGAATTTTTAACATATAACTAAATGATCACTAGCTAGCTTTTATGAATTATGGTGTTTCAATGATGCCAGAGGAATTTGATACAAATTTTAATTCTTTAATGGATCCACTAAATCTATTTTTTTCAGTATTCATACATAAGCATAGATCAGATTGGTGGCAGATTCTACAAGGCTTCCCTGGAGTCAGACTATTTTACTGGCCAAACAATGAACTCCAGGCTCAAGAAATACACCTACTTACAGAAAATGTGGAAATTTACACAGATACTTCAGTCTGATCAACTTTGTAACTGCGCTGACAATGAATCTGCTGTTGAAAGATCTCTCTGAATGAGAGTTGAGCTACAGACTAGGAAGTATTATCAGAACTTCCATATAAAAGAAGCAAGTATTATGGTTATCATGAATGTATAAAACATTTGTCACTTGTATAAAAGCAGTTGCCTGAAGAGGCACAAAAGAAAATACAATCCTTTTCAAAACTGTACACATTCATGTCTGGATAAAAAATCCTATCAATTAACAAAGTGATATTATATGACCATCTGGTTAGACAAGGGATAGAATAAAGAGATTTTTACACGTTGTTTTCACCACAAAATATGCTGGCTATGTCAGGAATGAGCTAAGATAACATGGCAGGAGATAAATCAGCTGCTCTCTCACTCTGATAGAAGCTAAGCCCATTATGCTCATTAACTACCTACAGAGTAGAAATGCCAGTGTAAGCTTGTACCAGGGCTCAACTTCTATTGTCACTGGTCCTCTGAGAATTGTTCCTGCACATCAGTGTCACAACTGTATCTCAGATGTCTGAGCCCAGAGAGTTAGGCATCCCTACCTGGCAAGTGTCCAATTGCACCAGGGATATCTCTACTGCTCCAGTTACCCTGTGCTAATCCTGGTGGTCACCAATCAAAGCTGTAAAAGCCCCGTTTTTCTGAGGGGAAAAAATAAAATCACCTAATTCTGAAACAATCCAATACTCAAATTAAAAGTTGTCATTTACTTACTCTTTCCAAAATAGCTCTGCACCGATTCTCAGAATAATTAACCAGCTCTTTCTCATTAATAGAGAAGCACTTCCCATGTCCCTTTGTCATCTTTACATACCTGAAAAAAAAAACCACATGCAAGTTAAAGATGCAAAAGAAAATAATGAGCTCTCAGGAATCACTTGGCTGCATCTACATGAGAATTTAAATTTATATCTGGAGAAGCCTTCAGGGAAGGTCCCTTAGCCATCCTGCTTTCCATACTCCATTTCAACCAACAGTCTTGGAACTGTAAGGCCTTTCCTGTAAGGCTAAGCAGAACGTTGTGTGGCAGCAACACATGTGATGTTCTCCAACCACAAATAAGATATCCAGTCTACAGATCACACGAGCCAGCCCAATACAACCTGCCAAACTGCAGTCAGATAAAGTCTTGAACAAAATTTTCTAAAGTATGTCCGTTACATAAGCTTAATATTCCTTAAATCCATCAGATATTTTGCAAATTTTAACTTCTGTACTTTATAGTTTAGGTCCAGAACAACTATATCTTTTTCACATGAGAAACCTTCATAATGGTGTTTTCAGCATAACAACGGCAGCAATGCAAGGCCAACACAAAACTCAGAGCTTTTTCTCTATCAGTCTATAAATACTGACATCTTTAAATGCTCTGTAGGTAAGGATTACCACTGTGAACAGCACTGACTTTCAAAGCTGCAATGCTCACTTTCTGCACCTTTTTATTTTTTTACTTTTAAAAGGTACCAAAATGGGAAATACAACATTTCAATTGTCTGAACCCTGTGAGGACAAGGATGATTTGATTTTACATCACAAAAGGTAGCCATAACCACGCCTCAGACTAGCATATCTCAGAACTTGAAAGGAGTCTCCTGCTTAAAAACAAGTGGGCTGAGCCTTAAGACCACTCTTATCCAGGATCTTCTGCAGCCAACACCAAATGATCCACGGGAACATCTCCAGAGAGAAAATATTATAGCTGTTAAAAACTATATGCAGAGGACTTCAGGAATGTTTCAAGCAAAACACCTGAGTCACATATACTACAACAATCCACATACTGAGAGCTCTATAACCTTTTTCATTTCAGTTAATAAGAGGATTCTTTTAAGAGAGGGAAAACAAATACTTGTTCATTCTCACCAATTTAACTTTTCTTTCTGCATCTCTTTTTATCCTTCATATGACAGCATCCAGGAAGAAGAAAAATTGCATAAAAGGAATCCATCCACTGCTAGACAGGTCTTAATCTATTCAGAAAAGATCCAGACTATTTTCTGTGTATATTAATGACCACATGGCACAAGAGCAACAAAAATCTATATATTTTTCAGCGTACTTCTTGGTTCAGAAGAAAATTTACATACTTCATGCAGTCTTTAAAATATTCCTAATCCAGAGCATAACCGTATGTTTAAACTCAATCTTACAAACGAATTCATTTAAAGTAAAACTTGTTTAAAGGCCAGATTGGGACAGCTTTCTGCAAAAAAGTTTGTACATTAATCACAACCAGTTTAAGATTAAAGTCTTAGAAATAATGTTTTATGTTTAGGTTTTTTTTAAGAAATATGAACTTCAATCAGCTCAAGTTAACCAGTTCCTCTAGCTGTTGTTGAACCAGTATGGAAGCTGTCACCTATGGCTTCCAGTTCCCATCTTTATTCATTTCACAGTGCTGCAATCACATCTAGAACTGGTGCAATGGAAAGTTTTCATATTTGATGAAATGCACAACTCAAAACAGATACACAGACCACATACAAAGCTTACTTTTTAGAGATAACTATACAGCCTGAAGAGCAGTTTTTAATCTTCCAACATATTTCAGAACTGGAAAGTATGAAAATGGGATGCAGAGCGTTTCTTTTTTGTTGTTTTAAATCAGTGCACACCACACACAAATCTATACACACATTTCTATGTCCATATCTCTGAAATAAAAAAAAATTAGAAAGAGTGAACTCCATTTTTAACTGAAAGTCTGGATTCTTTCAGCCATGTGCTCCAACTTGAATTTTTCAGTTGTAATTGATGAGAAGAATCAGGTTATTGGTGAAAAATACTAATCAAAATTTATAGTCAATGCAATAATTTTGTCAATGAAATAATGCCACCTCTTGACAAGAAATCACGAGTAAGCAGCACAAACCTTGCTATACAAAGAGCTAAAAGATTTGGTACTGTACTCTGTGACTCCTGGGTGTTTGGAATTCACATAAACCAGCAGATTACACTGAAACTTACATTTTAGCATTTCTCTATGTGTAACTATAACTATCCTTTAATATCACACAAAAGCAAATACTTTGTACACAAATCAGAGGCAAACAACCTCATTCTACAAACCTGGATGTATATTCCCCATAGACATGATCTAATGTCTTGGCATTCCACAGAAGTTAGCATTGGCACTTCAGAACACTCCAACCTGTGAGTGCAGGCACAGAGGGATTAAAGAAGACTGTGCTGCACAGCACTCATGACAAGAATGCTTTGTGCCTTATACTCTTCATTTATCTCAATCTTTTTTAACCACAGAACATGGTTCCAGTATGGCCTGGTCATATATGATTTAATTAAGAGTCAGTCTGCACACACACAATGCTCGATTCAGTCACAATTTGAGATGAATAGCCAGATGTGCCTGTGTTGTGGAAGTGGTTAGACAAGTATTTACTGGGTACTGGAGGGGAGGGTGGGGAATGCACAATGTAATAAACTTTTTACCTTGCATCTATTTTGCAACATACTAAGAAATAACCAGGAACCAGAGAACAATGACATAAAAATCAATGACCATAAATCAGAGGTCAAAATTGCACCAAAACCCAATAAATAAGCATCTCACTTAGCAAATCAGCTCTAAATCCAACCACATTTCCTCATCTACCCATACCCTTTTTTCTTTTTTTTTAATTACATGGTTGACCCTGTGAGGTGTGAACCACTTCAATAATCCTTGCATGGGACTCTTCTTAATTTCTGTGGAGGAAGTTGAAAAAATTCTCATGAGAAAGAAGTTTTGACAAAACAAGTGTTGAGACTTGTTGGTTGTTGCAACATGCAGGTCTGATTCCAATTTATAATTGGAATATAATTGAAGTATAGTGTGATTAACCTGAGCATATACATGATATTTCAGACAAAAGTTATTCAAGCCCTATTCCTGCTTGTACTCAAGTCAATAGCAGGGTTCTATTGTGATGTATAAATAACTCCACAATAGGGTGCTGACATTTGTGTAAAATATATTTGATTCAATCTGGTCTTCTTATTCATAATGTGAAAATTTATTTCAGCATACTACAATGTACTCATCATAAATACCTCAAGAGACTACCATCTAAAACAAATAAAAAAAATCAGATATGTTGCTTTATGGTATGGTTTTATTATTGATCAAGTCTCCTGAAGACTAAAATGTTCACAGAAACAAAAGAATGAAAAAAGTTTTCTGCCTGCTGAAGTTATCCCTTTGCAGATTAAAACTAGAAGTCTTCCCCTGACAAAAAGGGGAAAAAGCTTTTGACAGAAAGCGTTAAAATTTTTTCAAAGAATGTTCACTCCACGCTCAGACCAGGTTATCCCAAATTTAAAAGATAGCTGAAGGCTTACTTTCACTAGCCACTAAGAAATTACATGTTTTTAAGCAAATGGAAGACCCAAAACATCTAAAGCTGCATTAAAAGTTCCAGAATTTCCAATAGTGCTATAAAAAAAACCAACAAAACAAAAGCTCATATTTTTCATTTAGTTTCCAGGAGCACCTGGAGACTCACCTACATGAAACACTCAGAACTGCAGCTCCTGAGGCAGCAGGTGCCCTGGTGCTTGTCTGGGTAGATCACCAGCCATTGGGAACAGGTTAACACAGTAGAAATTTAAAACATATTTTCTCACTGATTAATTCAGGAAAACATACAATTTAACAACCTGTATGTGTGTTAATAGGCAAGTATTTTAGCTTCAGCCAGCAGATTCCTTATCTCAGATGACAGATCCTTTATTCTCACTGAAAAGTTTCTTAAATCCAGAATATGAAAGAAAATGCCAAACTTGAAAAAAAGTGACAGATTTTTAACTCTGAGGAACACCTGACATTGTATTTCACTCTCAATTTTAGCTTAGATAGAGCGTTGTGATCAGAAATAAGGAGGATCTCTTCATTTTCCGTGTGTTCAATATTAAACATCCCTCTTTGTAGCATCTTCCCACTGATCTACAACTGAGCAGTTCGTGCTTTCTAGAGACTCCACCAGAAACAACTGTCAAAGGTCACCAGCAATATTTGACCTGCATGAAACTACTTGTTATTTTCTCTAGTCAAGAAATAAAAAATGTGAAGGATTTCTTCCAAACAAAGTCTGAAATTACCAGTTTGTAATATAGCAAAATGCCATAATACAAACAGGAAAGAACCTGCTTTTAGAACTAGGCTTTCCTGGAAGAGATAGATCATATGGCAAGTTGATTTTCTGAATGATAACAAGGGATTGTATAGGTTTCCTGCAGATGTAGAATAGAGGCCCAGTACACTAATTTACCATAGGATATAATATCTAAATCTTGAGATCTTGGATGTTCACCTACTTTCTTTCTGTGATAGAAAGTGAAGAAGTAAAGAAAGAGAAAGAAGACATAAGCTTTGTTGTTATGTAACAGAGTTACAGAAACAAAATTTGGAGTTATCACAATAGCAATGTAACTACTGAAAGAACTAAGGTCAGGCTAAGATGAAAGAAAGTTAAGACAGCAAATTCCAAAAGTGCTTCCAAGCTGTTCATAAAATTGACCTAAACCGAAAAAAGTGCTCTTATTGTCTTCACTTGAAATTGATACACTTCATATCAGGAATCTACCACTGTTTTAGGCAATGTACAGCAAACCTTGTTGTGCAAAAGTCANGAGAAGTTTAGCAAAATGAGCTCTAGAGCTTTAGCAGCTTCTTGTAATTCACCAACTTCCTCACCCAGGCAATTGTTAAATTACAATAGTTACTGGGATGAGCTAATGTTGATGTCACACCTACCAGAAATTTCCTTACAAGCCTCCAGAAAGTATGGGAGGTTTAAGGTTCCAAGTTGGGGGTGACACATAACACATATGTATAACTTCTATATATCAATGAATGTCTAAGATAGATGTATGGTTATGTTTTTTCTAGAGAAAAAGAAGCATAACTATGCAAAACCACAAGAGTAGCAAATGAAGGGAATAAACAGTTTTCCTCTTCCTTTATTTTGCATTTTATAGATAATCACATAAATCACAAGTAATTACACACTTGAAATGATCTTTAACAACTGGAAAAAAACACATTCATTATTTCCAGAATTTGTAATTTACAATCTCTGTATTCAGAGACAAATTGCATACACTAAAACAAAAAAGAAAAACATAGTTCTTTAACTCCCAAAGACATTATATGTATAAACTATATGTTTCTTTAACTATATTTAGCATCTGTTCTTCTACCTTTCATTGAATATTTTCAA
>WEIV01005707.1:17596-35649 GCA_013390005.1 Calyptomena viridis | reverse complement strand
TGTTTTGTTGGTGGTGTTTTTTTCTTTTGTCAGTGTTCCTTTAAAATAAATATTTTTGCATGACAAAGTGAGAACATGAATTAATAAGCAGGATAAAAAAATTCTTTTTTCCAGTTTCTTATTTCTTTTTTTTTTTTTGATATTTAGCCTTTTTTGCTTTTCTGTGTTTATAATTTAATATNGAACATCCAAAACTGATGCTGCTCGAAGACTTGTCACCAGTTAGTCTTTCCATCAGTAAAATTACATATCTTGGCATTAATTCTGCAGAAGTGAAAAAATAGAGGAATGTAACTTTATTGTTATGGTTCATTCACCACAACCACTGCAATGGACTGCAGTGATTTTTGAGGTAATACTGTACTTATCGTATCCCCCTCATTTACCATGAGCTCAACGCTATTCCAAAACAGGTGGGAATTTTTTTTCTTAAAACTAAACAAAAAGGGAGGCAAATCACCCATGTACTTCTACAGTTTTTCCTATTTCACACTCCATACAGCTCTTCTCCTGCTTAAGATGTCAAATGCTGATTCTCATTTGGCATTACTCTTTCAGCATACTTAGTTTTGTGGACAAGTGTTTTGCTTTTGCAGATAAAAACATGGTTTTCCTATGCTGCTGAAAGGAGTTTCATTATATATATATACATATATATTTTGCATGGCTGTCATGTATGTATTTTCAAATGCATAAAAATAAGACTCTCTATCCTGAATTCCACACAAATCTATGAGCTGTTATCTCTTGTCCTCCACTAGAAGCTAGATACTACAGGACAGTACCAGGCTCAATGCCACACAAATTACCATTTTAGATTACCATTAAAACAATTGTTTTCTCACCAAGACTTGTTTAAAACACAATGTAGAAAATGAGTTTGATTTTTTTTGTTGGTGTTATTTCTTAAACTAATCTGTATTCTCAGTGACATTTATACAGTAAATCAAATGTGCTTTTTCTTTTCCATTAGTCTTCAATGGTTATTTGTTGATTCTGTTATATTCAAGTGATAAAAGTCTGTTTTCTGCATTAACTTGCATTATTTCACCTATAAAGGTCATGACACTCCTTTGGTTAGCAGTTGAAAAGTCTGCTACAATAACTGATTTATTGCAATATTTGTCACTGATACTGAGACAGTGTTGTGAGAGCTGATGCATTTGAAGCTTTCCTCCTTTTTCCTGAAGAGGTGATTTCCCCCCTCAAACAGCTAAATACCTCTTTCCAATTGGTAACAAAGTGAATAAGACAGGTGAGTAGCTGAAATAAGACACTCTGCAAATGAAGAGTATCCTGATGGAACAGCTCATTTAGAAGCCACAAGCAGATTTCAAAGCACTCCCTCTAAAAATAGACCCAAACAGGATGAATGAACTAAGTGTTTTAACTCCTGCAATTTATATTTGGTTTAAATATTTTGACAGAGTTTTTAGTTCAGAAAAATTTTTCTCTATTTCTCTGATAATGAAAATTGTAATGAAATACTTTATCTACCTTAGTGAGAAGGCTCATCTTGTCTGACTGGCTTTTGATAAATATCAGGAGCACAGACTCGAAAAAAATTGAAATAACTAATAGATAAACTTACGTATAGCTTAAACCTTGTATGAATCTTGTAACTAGAAGCCCTGATTGATACAGTCTCCAGTATTCATTTGGTCAGAAAAATTTTTCAATATCTCATAAGAAGCTTTTGGCATGTTAACCTAGTCATTCCATACACCCAAATTCCGGTGCTATTTTCTAATTCAGGTACAGTCAATAACTGGAGAGAAACTGCTCCTCTAGATGAATACAAACTTAAAATTTATTTTCTTACTGACATTGGGTTATAAAAGACACCTCTTCCCATGTAGGATAAACAAATATCTTTCAGGTACAACTACTGCAGTCAATAAAATACTTTTGTGCATTTCTGGAATAGTAATCCTTCATAAGACAGTAATATGTTTTAGAGATGGCATATCTCACATTCCTATGAGTGATATGCATGTCTTAACACATCTGTAGTTTAGTTTTCTTCAGTGGTTTGCATTTTTGCAATACATATATTGTTTGTACTAAGAATTGTTATGTGCTGTATAACTATTAGAAAAGCAATAATACTGCAGCTAAACCCATTTGGTCATAAAATGTATATATATTTGGATGATTGAAAGAAATTGTGGAATGAAGAAGATAGAACAGGATGCTTCATGCTTCAGCAAGCTTCATGGCTACTCACTTTTTACTTTTTTCCCACTGATGTCCACTTTCCTATATTGAGGTCCACTCTGTAGTGCATCTGAATGTGGAGAGAACTGATAGTATGTCAAGATGTCAGAGGATAGCAACCGAGGATGCTTATTATAGATGAAAGAGTTCAATTCTCCAAGCCTGACCGGCCTGTCCCCATAATAGTTGGAAACATGGAGGCCTTGTCCAAACAGACATGATTAAACAAGTAAAATTCAAATTATTTGCCTTATTTTCTAATATATTTGCCATTAACATCTGGATACCTTATCAGAAGAGTAATATTGGATACAGTATTTCTTTTCCACTTAGAGTAAGTCTTAAGTACAAACTAACTCCTCTGTCTGCAATACTACATAGTATCTTAACGTGATATGATCTGAACAAAATAATTTTGCATTGGTCTGTGCTACCTCTACCTTCATTACTGATCCACATGAAACAGATGTGGCCCAGATCAGAATAATTCTGGACATTCTAAGAATTAACCTAAAAAAATAATAGACAAGTCTCTGCAATGAAGGCCCTCTTTTCCTAAACATAAGGATGCATATGTACAAAACTTTTTCTATTTTTAGTTTCTGAGTAAAAACGGCTTTAGTACAAAGAATTACATCCACTGCTCTTCTCAAGTAATTTTCTAGGTTTTTAATACAGCTACATAAATGAAAGGAACTTAAATTTCAGTGGTATATGCAATATATGGTATATGACTGGATATATATCTATTATATTAGTATATGCAATATATGGTACATGACTGGATATATATCTATTATATCTATGATGTGATAGTATTAATACCTTTGTTTTGAGATTCATTCAATCATCTCCCTGATGAAAAATTCTAGATGCTAATTTATAATCTGTCAAGAAGATTTATAGATTAAACAAGATTTGTGCAAGTTGCCTGTCTCTTGCCTGTTTAGCATTAAAAAATTTATTCTCATGAGAAAACCTTGTGGCTACTTTACAATTTGTCATAGCTGGTTGTCTTCTGCACAGAAAAGATATTGAATGTACTTTGTACTACATACAGAACTTTATTAAATGCCACTAATTGGAATAGCGAAGACATATTTAACTCTGAAATATTTACTAGTGTTTGTTTTTTCGTGACTTACAATTTGTGAGTACTTCTATGCATTAAGAATAGTAATGAACATGAGAAAAGTAGAAAGAATAAAAAAATGTGGATTCTCTAACTTCAACACAGAAAAACTTTCATTAACTCCCATATATCATTTCATGTGTCATTGAATGTATTCACTTAGAAAACTAGATAACAGTAATAAAATATTAAAGAATGGGCTATACTCTCTACTTTTCATCTAGGCAGAAATATTTTGCAACAAATTCTTGCCAGATTACACATTCTTGTAAAACTTAACAGTTTGGCAAGGTAAATAGTTTCACTATGTTAATATCAGAGAATCATCAGGGCACTGGCAGATTTAGATAAAACAGAATGTAAAAGGAGGGATTTCAGACACTTCAAAATGCAAGTTACAAATCTGCACAGCTATGATTCAGTTCAATAAATACCATATAGCACCATGTTTAGACATAGGAATATTTACCATAAGATTTCCCTATGTGGAACCAAAAGCTATATAACCAATGCTTCCTACTGTTACAGTAATATGTGCATGACCATGTAAGTCAATGACTAGTAAAAACAAAAAGATATTGACTGTGAAGCAGAGAATACTTTTTTTTTCCTACCAGAAGAATGTGCCCCATCACAGAAAAAAGAAATGAACTAGTGACAATAAACCCACTAATTCACTCCAAAATTTCAAATATATAAAGCCATTTAGCTTGACATAATACAACAAAAATTGTCAATGACAAAATTATTTGTATTACTATTAATTTGACTCTAACCAAAATGTCTTAGTTACAGACGTTCTTAAACAAATATTTAGAGAAGTGGAACTGTTCCCTTCTGACCCAAAGTTTTAGCCACAAATACCATGTGCTTTAGAGAATATGAAGGTCTGAATATGAATATATTAATTTTTTTAAATTACTTTCTTTTTTCAGTGATTATGAGAAAAAATGTACAAGGCTCAGTACTCATCATAACTTTCTTCATGATGACTTGTTTACTGATGAGCTTGAAATTTTCCTGATGAATGAACTGGAATCCTAACTTAAAATTATCCTAGATAGAAAAATTTAAAATTTTATCTCTTTGAACTACAGTGGATACTGAGAGTTTTTGGTTATTGGATCTGGTTCCAACATAAATAAATTAGGGTTTAAAAAAGATTTTTATTAAAATTGAATTTGATTCAACTTAGTGATCATGAGAGTTCCAAGGCAGTGACAAAAAGACAGTGATGATTATTTATGCAAACAAATGTATGTTGCATTAGCATATAGAAAATATAGTTCCTATGAAGTACATTAACATGGAAATTTGAAATGTATAACAAATTCGTATATATGCTTGTCCAGCCAGGTTTTATATTAGGACATTGGAAGGTCTTATAGGCTGTCATACCAAGAGTACCTATTTTACCACCCATGAACTACTGCAAAAGTTTTCTGAGTACCTGATTAAATATCTGTATATTTCTCTTTCTCTTTTCAAGTGTCTACTTGACATAGATCACAACAGCTATTTCTGTACCTATTTAACTGACAAATATGTCCTCCCTCTAGAACCAGAGAATACTTGGCTCTGTTTTATTCCTGAATGACAAGCCATCAATGTTACTTGCATCGTCCCAATTCAATAAGTGGGGTCACATCAAGTACATTATATCCCCCAGGCAGCAAAAATTTAACAGCTCCATAAATGTGTCAAGATGACAAAAACCTCATAAAGTTGATATAAATTTAATATGAGTGACCACTATCCTAGATTTTCCCTTAGGTATCAGTAAAATTACTTTTTTCTTTTTTTTCTTTTTTTTTTTTTTTCTTTTTTTTCTTTTTTTTTTTCTTTTTTTTTTTTAATTTTTATGAACAGCTTCCTGAGTAACCACACAGAATACTTAAATTATGGTACAGTGCCTTCCAATTTATTTTAGAAAGCATTTTAATAAATTGATATACATATCCTGTAAAACATGCTGGCAGCAGCCTTCCTTGTTTTGTTCAGTAACTGAGGTACAAATTTTAAATAATCAGAGTAATATTTTACAGAATATGGATTTAAAAGTAACACTATTTAATTATTGAAAACAAACAACAAAAAATATATCTTTCAGAGCTTCAGCATTGCCTATTCAAATACCCCTGCCCCCCAAGGAAAAAAAGAAAAGAATGCTTGTAAAACTAAGACTTTGGAATTCAAGTTCTTGGTGTTCACAGGAAATGCCTAAGTGACAAAGATAGGAACTTGGTTACTTTCTACATTTCTATTGAAGTTGCTCTTGTGAATTTTAAGGATTACTTTTAAAAGAAAAATTACATAGCCTGAAAATACTAGAAAATGAGGTGTCTGAACAACAGTTTGAGAAGATCCTTACTAAAATCAAGAACTAGTATGGTATGCAACACCGTCTTCAGTTCCACATTAAATCATAGACTAAACAATTAAGAGGACAAAAGGTACTCACTTCTATCTTTTTTCTGTGTCTTCTTTTTCTTGAATTGTGCCCCATGTTGTGAAGAATTCAGACAGTAGCAAAGAATTTTACTCTTTTTGTTCTCTCAGCATTTTATTTCTAGAATCACAACAATTAAATAACATTATCACAGAAAACCCTGAGTTGAAGCGACCTACAAAGATCATCAGAATCCAGCTCCTGGCCTTGCACAGGACAACCCTAAGAATCCCATCATGTGCCCGAGAGCCTTGTCCAAACACTTCTTGAACTCTGGCAGGCTTGGTGCCATGAACACTTCCCTAGGGAGCCTGTTCCATTGCTCAGTCACATTCAAGGTGAAGAACCTTTCCTTTGACCAGCTGGTGATACTGTGATTGATGCCCCACAGGACACAGTTGACCCTCCTGGCTGCCAGGGCACTGCTGACTCAGATTCAACTTGCCATCAACCAGGACCCCCAGGTCCCTTTCTGCAGCACTGCTTTCCAGCATCTCATTCCCCAGTCTGTACATACATTCAGGATTGTCCCATCCCAGGTGCAGAATGCAACACTTTCTCTTGCCGAACTTCATATGGTTGGTGATTGCTTAGTCCTCTGATTTATCAAGGTGTCTCTGCAGGGCCTCCCTGCCTTCGAGCTCCACTCAGTATTGTGTCATCCCTGTATTGTGTCATTCCTTAGTATCCCTGTGTCCAAGCCCACTCAGTATTGTGTCATCCCTGTATTGTGTCATTCCTTAGTATCCCTGTGTCCAAGTCATTCATGAAGATGCTGAAGAGCCCTGTGGAACCCCGCTGGTGACAGATCACCAGTCTGATGTTACCCCATTCACTGTTACTCTCTGTGCTTGACCTGTGAGCCAGTTGGTCACCCCTCACACAATGTGTTTATACAGATGTGCTCTTCAAAAAAAATTAACCTAATGAACAAAAAGTTATATGAATTATGTCATGATTAATCAGTATTAAGTGACCAATTGTTCTTTTTTCATATCTGAAAATACATAACTGTAAAACAGTGCAATTTTTATTCAAAATTCTGACAATGTTAAATTTCCATCTTCTTCAAAAGACAACCCTACACACTTGATGACACCCTGACTGCACAAATCAAACCCAGATTCCCTTCAAAGTAAGGAGAACCAGGATTTTACCTGTCTGCCTTTTTAGTCAAATTTTTATTTCTTTTGATGCTATTTAATTACTATTTTAACTTTTTTAAAGCTTCTTCTGCTTCTCTAATAAATAGAATTGACACAATCAACAGAAACTCTAATGTTGCCATTTTGATGGATCAGGGAAAAGAACCTCGTCACATGAATTACCTAGATAGAAATATGTATTTCATACAAAGATGCTTTAAAGAGAATTTTTTTAAATTGCATAAAATTGTATCTGCTATTGATTCCATTAATATACCTATTAACACAGTTTGCTCCTTTTTACTGATATTATGTTACCTATTTTTTGCTGCCAGACAAAACTAAAACAATTTCAGTTTATACAATAGAAGATTTGCTGTTCCTAGCAAGAACAATATCAAGTTTCTCACAGAAGAACAGAGAATACTTACTACATGATTACCTGAGTCTTGACCAAACTGTTAACAGGACAGGAATTCAAGTGTAGCATATTGCTTTTAATTAATAGAATCTACAAAAGTAGAAGGTAAGTTTCTGCTACACCTGTTTCACACTAGCTCCTGGGACATTCACATTTCTGAGAACTCCCTATCTTTCCAAAATTAGTATGTTCCACTGTAGGCAAGGTCTTCATCTGTCATTACCTAGGTTTTATTGAATGGGTTGCAGAATTTAATTCATGTTTATTTGTCATTGCAATGAGTTACGATTAAAGGGTTATCATATGCCTCCTGAACAGTAGAAATTTCTTTACATTGCCATAAAAAACATGACTGCTTGCAATCCTGCAAATACACCTTCATGCATATACGAAACCTCATGTGTATTATCTAAATTAGTAACTAAAGTAATTAGTAACTAAAGTGATTGAAGTTATAAACTAACGTGAAATTGACTAAAGATGGACTATATTAGCTTAATTATAATAATATTTTGCTAAGGTTTATAATTAGAGCAATATGCACAAAGACATGGTCTTCCCTCTACAAAACTTTATCTATACTCCAAAAAATTCATTGAGGTCCTCCATGAGCTCCAAAAGACATCCAGCTTAGCAGAAAATAGTATCATCACATAACTCAGTAGTGACATGGGTCCTGACATGTGGGATCAGTCTGAATAAACACTAAGAAGTAAATCATATAGCTAGCCATTAACAAAATGAAATAACTGGAAATAAATCCCTAATACCAAATTGAGTACTAAATAATTATTTCATGCTAATCATCTAAATAGAAACGGTAGGAATAAAGATGCAGCAGAAAGTGGCATTTGATTTTTAAAAATAAGATTCTGAATTCTACCCATCCCAGAAAGCAGGTAATCTAAACTCATCTCTGACGACACGTAAAATATTTTTTCAATACTGTTCCTTTGCAGATTTTTTCATTTGCCTCATTGGTTTTAAACCTTTAACCTCTCAATTTCTTTCCAGAATGTGCACTTATTATGAAATATGTAAGCAATCACTCTTCAACTACTGCAAGACATTTAAAAGAATCGGTAAAATAAAATGTTCCACTTTTAGTATCTAAAGGGATAACAAATAGTGTAGGTATTACAAAACGAGTGACAATTTCAAGAGATGGTTCTGGGTAAGTAGAAGCATAGCATTAAACTGAATGTTTAGCTCTCTTAAGTTGACTACTTTAGATGGTGTATGAACTCAATATTTAAATGTTAAATAACCCTGCCACAGGAATAAAATACCAAGTATTGCATATGCAATAGTAATGGACCCAATAAAAAAGGTTTAAATGCAAGATTCCATTTTAAAGGATGAAAACCATTTTTTTAGCATGTTCAAGTGTGTTATGAAGATTTTCAGAATCTACTAATATTAATTTCTTGTTAACTGTATTCTGCAGGTGGTTAACCAATCTCTTGACCAACCTGCACCGCTGTGCCTTTCAGTTGGTGAAACAACATAAATGGCTTGTATTCAAATCATGTAAAAAACCGCTGGGTTAGGCTTTCAGGTTCACTCACCTGTAAGCACCACGAACCTCAAATCCCTGGAATTCAGTTGTCCTCTAGCTCCTCATTGGTTGAAAGTACCTCCCAAGTTTTCAATTAAAACTGTTAGTGGGATTGTAATGTATATGTTTTCTTCATTTCCTTAAATGACACACCATCAAGAAACAATACAAGGAATGACACAAAAAGCACAAAGCCAAGCCTGCATGTTAGAACCCATGCTTATATCAGTGTTCATTTGATAAATAAGCCTGTTTGCACGAAGTATGTGTGCTTATCAACTCTTCAGAGAGTAGTAGCTACTTCAATCAAAAGAAACCTCTCCCAGCCTGTTTCCACTGACCTAGTACAAAAACCATGAAGTTCAAGACAGTAATGAAGCCCTGCTAGCTGGGCTTTCCTAAGATATATGATAGTTACTCCCAGAAGACAACTTAAAGATAATGAAGTGAGACTAAAAGGTACTTTCAGTACAGTTTCCTTACTTCCAACTCTAAATCTAAATTTGAGAATTTATGGACTTTGACTCGTATGCCCAGTACTCATATTGCCATGTTATTGTCAGAAGTACATGGAATTTCAAACCATCGGTAATAAAATTAAGAATGCAAATGAATAACTTAATTTTTATTTATACTAGATGTTTTCTTAAATAATTGTCAGTGCTCTGATGGGAATATTTAATCACTGTATCACAATAAGTGAAATGAAAGAAGGCAAACTAGTTTAAATAATAACAAGAAAAACTCATTTAAAATACAAGCTGGGGGACAATTCTATTATATACAGTGCCTCCTCTCTGCCTTTTCTGCCCAACCTATCCCTCCTGAAGAGTCTGTAACCATCCAACAGCATACTCCAGCCACAGGTCTTATCCCACCAGGTTTCACTTATGCCAGTGATGTCAAATCTCTGGGTCTGGGCCAAAGCTTCAATCTCCTCTTGTTTGTTCATCATTCTGCCTGCATTGGTATCGAAACATTTTAGGCGTGGTGCATTGTAGCCAACACCTCATAAAGCAGATTGATGGATTCCAGTAGTGCTCATTTCCTCATTTTTGGCACACCATACCATTGCTCATCACTGGCCAGCCTGGTTTTGTCCCTTTCCCACTTCCAAGCTAGTTTAAAGCTCTACCAATGAGTCCCGATAGNGAGAGGTCTTGATGCAGGGTGTTGTTTTGGGAGGCCCCACTACCCCAGAAGGACCTTCACCCACCTCATCAGTTGTCTGGCCTTCTCTTGTTAGAGCCTCATACCTGTTGTATGAGAACCCTCCAGGAGAACCTTCCTCCTGGGCAGTGATCAGCTTCCAGCCTTCATCTTTAACAGACCTTTGACCAACAGACCTCTGACTAATTGACTCAATTACCTTGTGGGGTTCCAAGTCCATCTGCTTCTACACTACAATGGAGGTTCAAGACTCCCAAGTGTCTTGAGACTGTAGCATCTCTGAAAATAATCAGTTTCTCTCTTGTCCATTCTCGTGAACATTTCAAAGCCTGTTCACTTCTTCCTGAAGCTCTTCCACCTGGCAACACAGCTCTTCATTCACAGCACACTTTCTTCAAAACAACAGTTTGCCAGCCTCAGCCTCACAAAGAGGATCAGACACTCCTGGCAACCTGTGACCTGGAGAGCTGTTACCTGCCATCAGCAGGTCTGTCTGGCTGGAGGCCTCTGACAGGGCTGGTTCAGAGTCCAGCAGCTATAAGGGATGGAGCCTTACAGCTCCTCAACACCATAACTGAGGAAACTTAAACTAATATGCTAATAAGACTGGGGCTGAAAGCATTTCTGCTCTTTCTTACCAGTTACTGAGTCTGTTTACTGCCTCTGTTGTCTGCTCCCATATGGTCAGAGAGGAGCCCTTCCTGCTCGCTCTGCCCAGCAAATTGAAGTGCCACGCCCCTGTTTGTCCACTCCTGTTCCCCTCATCCTCTGGAGCTGCTTAAAAGTCCTTCCAATTCCTTTCCATCTAGACTGCAGAGGTCTTCTGACTTCTCATGAGGCTGCTGCTTGAGGCTGCCTTGCTGACCAAGGCTCTGCCCAAGCCTTACTAGTTTTTAAAAGTCCCCCACTTGCTTTTGACATGAACTGAATAAAATGAATGCCGTGTCTTATATTAAGGAAAAAGTGCAAACACTGTAAGTTTCAAAAATAATTTAGATTGTATTTGCAAAAATAAAAACAATGCAGTATTAACAAGTATATCATACAAAAAAAACTCCAAACCATTTCAACATTAAGAAAATTGCATATTAGTTTGTATCCTTATTACAGTGCTTAAACTAGGAGGACACATGTGAGACTACACAGCTGTCGCAAAGCTTTATCTTATAGTGAGCATTTTTCCCTTTTTGGTAGGTAACTAAATGATTACATAACCCAAAGAGACAAACTAGTGCTTCCTCTGAAGTTTTTTCTTTCTGCACAGTGTAACCGTCACACCGCAAAGGCCTAAAATATCATGAGTCCCAAACAGGAGCTATTTTAGGGCAGTATTTAATTGACTGGAACTCAGAAACTAATTACAGATTTGCATAAAACTTTGCAGAAAAAATCAAGCTTTAGTGAAAGACTGCTGGAAAAATAGAGGAAGGCATTTTTTCACTTGAAACAGGGAAAAAGAGTTGCTACTTAGAGTGTAAGAGAAAATAGAGCTTATATATCTTTACAGAGGTCAGCTCTGGTTGAGACAAATTGTACAGGCAAATATACATTCAATAATTGAAATTAATTCTAATCAATGGAAAAAGAAGTAGTGGCATTCTGCATCCACAAACTATGTCATCCACAGGAATACTCTCTTTTCCATCTTAGTTTCCAGGACCAAGCCAAGTGTCAACTTCAGCTTAAATATTCCAGCCTAGAAAACCACTAAATTTCAATTCTAGCTGTCACATTTGAAGACTATCTTGGAATTAATTCTTCTGGGTGAAGAATCTTTTCCTAATATCCAACCTAAACCTCCCCTGACATAGCTCCAGGTCATTCTCTCAGGTCCTGTCACTGGACACCAGAGACAAGAGATGAGCATCTGCCCCTTCAGTTCTTCTTGTGAGGAAGAATTGGCCATGATGAGGTCTCTCCTCAGTCTCCTCTTCTACAGTCTGAACAAATCAAGTGACCTCAGCTGCTCCTCATATGGCTTCCCCTCTAGGCCCTTCACCATCTTTGTGGCCCTCCTTCGGGATGCTCTCTAATAGCTTTATATCCCTCTTATATTGTGGCACCCAAAACCGCACACAGGTGAGGCCACATAATTACAGAATAGAGTGGGACAATCATATCCCTTTGCCAGCTAGCAATTCATCTACTTAAAATCAGCAAAGACAATTTTCCTGGTAGTATCTAGATTTTTTTTTACTCAATACATAAAAAGGTAGGATGCTTATTGGAATTTCTTTCCTCTTTGATCTGACAGAGTCACAATTTTCCCCTACCTTCTGTGTCACAAATATCTGTCTATCAGCAGTTCCCATGTGTAAGTGCTTTATAAAGCAAGAATGCTATGAAGAGTGCAGGTACCTTGTTCAAAACTCACCTGACACCTTTGTAAATGTTCACTTCAGCTATATTTGAATTGGTAACATGCCTAGAAATAATTGATGGGTACATATGTTAGATATGGGGCATGTAATAATTATCAGTTCCATGTCTGAGTTATTCTAAAAGTTGATCAAGGAAGTAGTAATTTATTAAAAGTGTATAAACTGCTTTAATCACTAAGAAAAAGGTTGCAACGAATTTTAGGCCAAGAGGAATTTAAAGCAAAGAAGTAAGTAATTTGTGGTGGAGGAAAGGAGTCTTTGAAAATAAATGGGTTTTGTCCTACTGAATTAGTAGTAAAACAGAAGCACACATATGTATGGATATTCTCTACTGGAAGAAAAGCACATAAGATTAGATCAAGAAGGAAATGAAATGTGTGGCTCATGATAACTCTTGACTATTAATTCAAAGCCTTAATAATACATTGGGTTTTTTCAATGGCCCATGTTTGCATGTTTTTATTTTTATTGTATATAATTGTGATGATGGCAATCTTGTAAGAAGAAAAGAGCAAGCAGCAAACTTCTAATGCAATTAAAAGATTACCAGTATTAAGTTTAATTTGAAAATCAATAGCTAGGGAAATAAATTTAAATGGTAGTAGAGTATGGTTAGAACTTTCAGATACAATAAACTCCAATATTCCTTCAATAAATTTTACAAATCAAAGAGAAGTTCTGTCACTTGGTATTTGAAATAATTAACAGAAGATATTTTTGCTGCTGAAAAATATATTTTTTTACCATTTCCATTTTATTTCTGAATATTATTACATATACATTTTACTACATGACATGGAAATACATATCAGTTGCATGGAAATACACATCAATTACATGGAAATACAAGGAAAAATGCAGTAAGGAAGCAAGCTAAAATGCTACTGTAAAGCACTGATTCTGTTCAAAACCAAGAATTGATACTATTTTTATCAGTTTTATTACAATTAAAAAATTGCAGAACAGATCCTGAGTGGATTTTTCACTCTTACTTTAAAACAAAAGATATTTTCTAGAAGTTATATATACATAGATGCAATACAAAAACCTCAAAATAATCAAAATAGTGTTTCCAAGAAATTAAAATTGTGTTCTAAGAAAATGTGACAATATTCCCATCAGATAACCAGCTTTAAAATAAACTAAAGTCTAACATGTGCATCGAGAACTATCACAGGTGACTTTATGAATACTCTGCATTTATGAACAGTCATTACTGTCTTCATTGAGGTTTATGTCTGCAATGTTTAGTATCTAGGTGACCACAAGAATCTGGCAGGCAGTGCTATTATCTGAATATTCCTAGGTATATTCAATGAATACCTTTGTATTGGGTCTGGCCAAGATGGAGTTCGTTTCCCCATATCAGCCCTCACAGTGCTGTGCTTTGCATTTGATAACACATCCATATTTTGGCTATTGCTGAGCAGCACTGGCTCAGCATCAGTGCTGTCACCCAACATTCCCCCCATCAGTAGGCTGGAGGTGGACAAGATCCTAGAAGGGGACACAACAGCTGACCCAAATCAACCAAAAGGATATTCCATACCATATGACATCAGCTCAGACATAAAAGCTAAGGAAAGGACGAAGAAGAGAGGGCATTTGTTATTTAGAGCATTTGCTTTTCAGAGCAACCGCTATGTGTGTTGAAGCCCTATTTCCCAGGAAGTGGCCAGACATCACTTGCAAATGGGAAGTAGAGAATTAAACCATTTTTTTTTCCTCTTTTCTAGGGCACATGCAATCTTTTGGTTTTGCTTTTGTAAACTGCTTTATTTCAACCTGTGAGTTGTTTTCCATGTTATTTTCCCTAGCCAGCTTGTCTGAGAAGGGAGAGTGATAAAGTGGCTTGGTGGACACCAGGCATCCAGTCAAGGTCAAACCACCACACCCATTCATATTTTTATCAAAATGTGCTGATATTGTTCTATGAGTGGTCACAAAAAGACCCATTTCAAAGAGCAGGCTGAGACTGGCACTTGTGCCAGAAAATAGCATGTGGAAAAACATTGAAGGAGTCAGTTTCCTTTTCCTCTTCACTGATTAGAAAATAGTCACAAGGTCTGCAAAGAAAATTCTCCTATGAAAGTCCTCCTTTCAAGTTAGACTACTTAAGAAAAATGGGGTCTCCTTTCCCACTGTAATTGATAGGCAGTTTTCCACATTATAATTTGTTCAGATTCTTTAAGCCGACCAGTGATTTAAAGCTGTAATAAGACTTCTACAGCTTGGAAAAAAAGCCAGCTCCTCATTAAAATCTCCATAGTGTGCATGTTTTGTTGTACAGCTAATAGCTTTCTTTGAAGAAAAAAAGAAGGAATAATAATTCTTAAAACTTTCATCCTTCCAGAAAAAAGTACAAAATTCAGGAAAACGGTCCATCACAAAGACTGACCAAGAATTTGGTATTCCTTCTAACTACATTAGCCATCTGGTATGTGATGTTTCCTCTTACTATTTGTCACAAGTCTCTTTTTCAAAATTACAAATCATCTTCTAGCATTTTTGCAACACTAAATTCTAAAAGTACTCTTATTAATTTTAATTAATCTTCAGCATAAATAATCCAAGGCAGGCAGGTATTATTCTTAATTTACAAATGAGACAGATGACATATATGAGAAGTAACCTTATGCAAGTTTGTACAGAAAAAAATCTGAACAGAAGCCAAGTTTACTTCTCAGGGTTTTCTTTCATAGTCTAGCAGCCATACTTCATCTCTTCATTTCTTTCTTATATTTTCCAAACTCACTAGCTGTTTGTGCTAACTTATTTTTAAAACTCTATCAGTTTCTGAATGAGCAGACACAGACCTCACTACTTCATGATCAATAGTATTCCAGTAGTATTTCCACCTTGTCCCTCTAAAGAGGTATTTATTTATTTTCCTAATCACTTCTTCAAATCCTCTGAGCTTGCGCATGAAGGAAAATATCAGATTGTACTTTCTGCTAACCGATGAAGCCACCTTCCTTTGCTGGGGCTTGCCCATACTACCTGTTAGTGCATGTTGCTTTCTGAACAATTGAGTTCAGGAATTGATCCAATAGGCCTAATGTGTTATCTTTTTGACACAAGATCAGTTTAGATTTTTTTAATTCAACAGTGAAAGGTTCATAGGCATGTCAGTAGCTTTTAAGCTAATTTTGAGACAAGAATGTATTTCTACAAATGAGACAATGGTCTGTTGGGCACTTACTGTTTCGGTATTCAGTACACTCTTCAAAATTGCACTCTGTGTAGTGACAATCAACCACCTTGTGTTCTGTTTCCTTCATGTTTTCATATATGCCTGTTTCTGAAAAACAGATTAAATAATGTGCTAATAGCAAAACAGAGAAAATACTGTTCTTGCACAAATTGCATCAAATTATGATATATTTCAGTTACACTAATCCTAAAGTTGGATTTGTGACCATTCTGTTACCCAATTTATGAAGCCCTTTTCTTCTATCAGCTCTAGAGCCAAGTGATCATTTTTTCAANACCCTCTTATGCATAGGATAAAAAAAGAAAGAAAGGAAGAAACAAACACAACAAACCCCTCCAGTCTTAATAGATAATGGGGTAATTTCACTGCTGTTACTTTAAGGAAGAGTAACTCACATATTTCAATATTCAGCAAAATCTTTAAGCATTTTTGCTGCAAGTGGTGTCATCACTGCATTCTCTGCTCTAACAATGTACTGTTTATTGACAATTTTCATTTAAGCCATGCATCACAGTAGACCATCTTCTCCAGGTTCAGAAGTTATGTGTGGAGATGCATGCATGTATACTGGCATTGCTTTAGTTCAAGCCTTTTATAAATCAAGCTGGGTTTTTTCCTTGCCTTTGTGAAAGTTAAATAGTGCTGATTTTTGTCCATTCTTGGTATAACAGTTTACTGATATTAGTCTATAATCAAATTCTACATTTGGCACACCATCAGCAATACAGAGAAAGTGAAAGCAGACTGCTGAAGGCCATAAATTATCTGTGGGCCAACCTGCTCAAGGCATTTTGTCATTCCGCCTGGACCAGAGAAATCTGTAACATATCAGTTGTAATTCAAGGTGACCTCTATCTGTGCACTGTGTTATTCCCCACTCATGTAAAAATTAGATGCTCAGTTCATGTCATAACTATTGCCTATGAATATTATACCTACTTGAAAAATTTCATTGATTCCTGGGGGAAAAGTATGGACATTAACATTCTTGTCAAATAGATTATTGAATTTTCAATCTACTAAATACAGAAAGAAATCTCAAGCAGATTGGTTTTGCCTCAGGTATGTGTTCTGGTCATGGAGGTCGGGTTTTTTATGCCTTGCATATGATTACTGCAATATATCTTAGAATATATAGTAAAAAGGAAAAAAGAGTCTGAAGTTGCTCAAACATCCAATAACACATCACATATATGTAAATATCACTTTTGGATGTTCAGGATTTACTTCANTCACTTCTTCAAATCCTCTGAGCTTGCGCATGAAGGAAAATATCAGATTGTACTTTCTGCTAACCAATGAAGCCACCTTCCTTTGCTGGGGCTTGCCCATACTACCTGTTAGTGCATGTTGCTTTCTGAACAATTGAGTTCAGGAATTGATCCAATAGGCCTAATGTGTTATCTTTTTGACACAAGATCAGTTTAGATTTTTTTAATTCAACAGTGAAAGGTTCATAGGCATGTCAGTAGCTTTTAAGCTAATTTTGAGACAAGAATGTATTTCCTCCTCCAGTATAATGGTCTGTTGGGCACTTACTGTTTCGGTATTCAGTACACTCTTCAAAATTGCACTCTGTGTAGTGACAATCAACCACCTTGTGTTCTGTTTCCTTCATGTTTTCATATATGCCTGTTTCTGAAAAACAGATTAAATAATGTGCTAATAGCAAAACAGAGAAAATACTGTTCTTGCACAAATTGCATCAAATTATGATATATTTCAGTTACACTAATCCTAAAGTTGGATTTGTGACCATTCTGTTACCCAATTTATGAAGCCCTTTTCTTCTATCAGCTCTAGAGCCAAGTGATCATTTTTTCAAAAACTCTTTGTTTCCTGCTATACGTCTATGATTAGGCCACATCTTTTCAGTTAAAATCAGAAAAGTAATAAGAAAAAGACATCAGAACCACATTTAAATCCACAAGAAGACGGCTTGGGGACGTGAGGTGAAGAAAACAAACATATTGCTAAAAAAAAAAGAAAGAGAAACAAATGATTCTTGATGTTCTTTCGGATGATGATGTTTATCACAGGAAGTCTCTTTCTGAGACTTTCCTTTCCTCCTGTCTTGCATACACAATCACTTCCACATTTCTGCTACCTTCTCACAGCAGATAAACCAGGAACAAACAATCCTTATACAGAACACCACCAGATGCAGCACCTCTGAACTGAATGAATGTTATAGTCCTAAATGTGCTTAATCAAGTTCTATCTCAGAGGCTATAAAGCATATTCCAACACACTGAAACAACCCTCTTATGCATAGGATAAAAAAAGAAAGAAAGGAAGAAACAAACACAACAAACCCCTCCAGTCTTAATAGATAATGGGGTAATTTCACTGCTGTTACTTTAAGG